>JBBMKD010000054.1:4452171-4529197 GCA_037834095.1 Argya squamiceps | reverse complement strand
GCCGTCTGCGCCGCGGAGCCGCCGCACTGCCAGGGCCGGCGGGAGGCTCGGCCGCCGGGTGAGTGCGCTCAGCTGCCGCCGGGGCGGCGGGACCGGCCGCGCTGGGAGCGGAACGGGACCGGGCTGGGTGCGGCGCCGGGCTAACCCTCGCTCTGGTCCGCAGGCCAGTTCTGCAGCCCGCAGCTCGGTGCACAGGACGCGGCGTGGCAGGGAGACCAGCTGTCCTCCCAGCTCTACAGAAACAAGCAGGTAAAGGCTCCTCGTCCCCCAGCACATCCAGGTTCACCCCACGAAGCTCCCGAACTTTATGTCACGTATGGCACCTTCTGGGTTGGCTTGTGACAGTGTCTCCCTGTCACTGGCAAAGATGTCGGAAGTGACACAAAACTGTTGTTCCTTATGTGAAGTAATTGTCTCCCCTATGTTGTCCTGTGAAATCGGACCAACTGTGGTGGGGTTCCCTACCCATCCCTTCACTCTTACGTCATATTGCAGCAGGGGCATGAACAGGGGGTCCCTCAGGCTCTGATGTTGCTGTTGGCTAAAAATAGGTAGTATCCTCCTGATTCCACCAGGTTTAACTTCATGGGAAATGATTCCACCAGAATTGCCTAATTACATGGAAGATCAATCATTTTGACCAATAGGTTTTCCTTGTTACTTTATTTTCCCTTACCTTTCTTTTTTTTTGTAAATCCCAACAAGAGACAGGAGAAACTCTAAACTGCCTTAGATGAAGGAACTCCAGATGGATGATTCTGATCAAGTACTTGAAATGATGTTTTGACACAGTAAAGTCAGTGAAAATTCAGATATTAACTTAAAGATCCCTGGAATCAAACCATAGTTCCAGATATCAGTGTACTTCTTTCTTTGGCTCTGCCTCAATCATTTAAGTCTGTTCTTGACTGAGCCTGTGCTCAGCAGATGCCTATGGTCCTTGGCAGAAGATTCTTTGTCCTCCTAAACAAATCTCCAGAGCTATGATCAGGAGCCAATAATCTATCTGTAAACACTTAGATTTCCCTGGAAAAGTGTTAGGTGTCTGCCATTCCTGTTCAGCTTTTGAGACCAGGGATTATCTCAACTGTACCATGGCTGGCACAGTAGGGTCCACAATTGGAGAGATCTCTGAGTGCTGCTGTATCGTAAAGAATGGCAACTGCATTTTCCTTCTGCACTCTACCCCCATAAATCGTTAGTTTGCAACTCCTCCTCCTTTTTTGCACCAGCCAGCTATAAATGGGAAGGAGGGGTGCAAAGGGATGTTTGCTGCAGCTCAAGAGGAGATCCTGAAGCTGCTGTCATGCCCGTGACCATTTCTGGCTGCTCACAGGGCTACCTGTAATTCTTTTCTATTATTTTGTGGTTGCAGGTTTTTTCAGAGTAATCTTCTCAAGCACTCACTTAAAGATTGAAGGAAGTCAAAAGTGAAAACTGAACAGTCATGCCACTTAGATTTATGGAGACGAGAGGCTGGAGGGGGTGGGTTGAGCTCACAAAGCAACACCCAGATCATCAAATCCAAGCAGCTTGTACCAGAGGGCAATCACTATTAAGTTACAGAGTCAACAGCTATTCATCAGTATTTCTATTCCACAGCTTCAAGATACTTTGCTTCAGAAGGAAGAGGAACTTGCTAGGTTACATGAAGAAAATAATAACCTCCGACAATACCTGAATTCTGCCCTGATTAAGTGTTTGGAAGAAAAAGCCAAGGTATTGTGTTCAAACCTGTCATACAAATGTGTGCAGAAGGAACAGGTTGATTAGGTACAGGCCAGTAAAATATATGGAAAATCTAAGTGTGTAGACAACCTGCAGTGGAACCCATACTCACATTTAAATTCACAAAGGTGACTGTTTCCTCCAGGAATAATACCCTGTCAGGTTCTGACTGTGGGAACAGTGTAGCACCTAGAATAATTAAGTTTAATTTATTAGTTAGTTATAAGTAAGTTAAGATTATATAGTCAAGGTAAAATTATTCCCTCTAATGCATTTTTTTTCAGTAAAAAGTTCAAATTTGAATATATATTTTTGAATGTCTCTGTTTTGTCAATTATCCCTTTGATAAGGATTTTTTTTCCAGGTTATTAATTTAAAAGTTGTGTGTGTTTTTTGTTTTTAATGGTGAAATACAAAATTGAACACTTCAGGTTAGGTGAAACATTCTGTTAAACTGTGAAGGGTTGTTTTTTTAGGGATTTGGATTCTTTGTCTCTCATCTAAAAAAAAATAGCTTGTCAGCTTAAAGACATTTTTTGCTATTCCAGCTTTGCCCATGAAACTGAACTATTGCTTATGTGCTCAATCCTGTGGATTGGGCATGAGGTAAAAAAGACTGTAGGACATTGGAGACTTTCCTTTTCCATCCTGTTGTTGAGTTGGTGGTGTGACGTGTCCTCCCTGCCATGGCCAGACCTGGCTCCTGGCAGTAGAAAATGTCTCCTTCCCTGGGGACAGCCGGGAGACACAGCCACCCCCTGTGTCATGTGGAGAAGGGCCCAGTGTGGAACTGTCATGGGAGGTGTCTGAGCAGTGAATTCATGACATGATTGGGACCTTTCTTGTTAATTCTTGCCTTCCTTTGACCACCCCGGGATGCCTGAAGGGCCCTTGTCCTGGGATAATGACAACTGGGGTGAACTGATGAGTGCAGAGCCACTCAGTGCTCTGAGCACTGCCTGGTTGGGATCACCCCTGTCTCAGCATGAGTGACTTTTGCATCCTTTGCATCCTCCCTCTTTGTCAGCAGTTTGGGTCACTTTGGGCCAGGCTTTGTCAGGCTGCCAGTTTGCCCCCTGTGCCCTGCTCACCTGCCAAGTGCTGCTGGCACAGAGCCCAGGGCTGGGAAGCCATCAAAGCACAGGTCTTATTGACATGGTCACACTCTTCTCTTTCAGGGACAGGGTTGTTGCAGACACTGTAAAGATACAAAATAGTTGGTCATACCCATTTGTTTAAGCAGAAGGGGAAAAAAGGTGTCTCTGTAAGGAGAGTAGTAACCAAGTAGTAACCATCTTGTGCATCTGAGATCAGAAATGTGTTGCTTTCAGGTATCTAGAAATTCAAATTTTAACCTTCTGTTTCCATCTTGTTGTTCTGGCTTTTTTAATAGAAATTTCTGTCTGGCCATGGGCAGAAAACTTGTGCTATCCTCCAAAGTACCAAGAGGAGATTAAAAGAGGACCACTGCTTTGTTCCTCAAGAAACTCCTCATGCTTCCAAAGCCAGAAGGAACCTCTTCAATGAATTCACTGCCTGTGAAGAGCAAGCCAGCCCTGCTGTGGACAGCTGGGTCTTGCAGACCTTAGGATTAAAAGATGTGAACACCATTGATGAAGCTTCAGCTAACTACAGTGCCCTGTCCCCAGACCTCAGAAAAGACATGTACTGCCTGAGCCCTGGGGGAGCAGTGGACTATGAGCACAGGGAAGGAGCAGCAGCATTGTTCCGCTGCAGCCACGTGCCTCCAGCCAGCAGCAGCACCCATCCATGCAGCGAGGATTCTCCCTTCCTCCCCCAGTTTTCTCCAGCACCATGCGTCTCCTCACCAGTGCCAAGTGTTCCCTCCCTCCCAGCCTGTGGGTTGCCTTATTTGACTGGTGGTTTGTCACCCAACAAGACAGAGTTGGCCTTCACAACATCCCTGAGTCCCCACAGCAACGTGAGGACACACAGCTTCCACCAAGGGCAGGCCTTTGTGCGCAGGGACGATGACGGGGGGTGGAGATTCACCTGGGTGCCCAAGCAGGCTGAGTGATGCACCTGGGGCAAGGGTCAGCCACAGGGGATGTAGGAGTCACACTTTACCTTGTGCATCAGACACATTCAGGCAGAAAAAAGGACCCCTTTTGGGCTTCTTTAAATGCTACTCCGTCACTAACCCACTCCTCATTCCCCTCACAGATTTTCGCAGATGTGACTCCAGATTGCCCTTGGACAATTTTCTGCCCCAGATGTTCAAACTGGATTCCTTTTTCTTGTGCCTGTGTTGAGATACCTGTTGAGATTCCTGGGTTTTTGTCATCAACTCTTCCTTATTACTGGTAGTTTCCAGGCTGGAGGGATTTCACCTTTAATGATCACTTTCACATGCACCAAACTGGAAAGCACTTTGGGAATACACCACTCACTTTGGAAATAGCACCTCTCTCACAGATAACAAAGGAGGCATAGGTTGGAGGCTGAGGATCAGTTTCTAAGTGATTTATGTCTCTCTTGGCTACACAGATTGCCTTGGATTTAACAAGTACCCATGGTTGCCTTAGGTGCTGCACAAGGCTGACCTACCTGCAGTTCCATGGTGCTGTCACATTCTTTGATGGTGCCTCAAAATAAAACCAGGGTTTACTTCTAATGCCTGGAGGCTATTTAGTTACAAGTGATTTGGCAAGTGCAAGAAATCTTCCTAAAATGTGATTAAGAGACTAATGTGTTTACTAATATGTTTTAAAAGTATTTTGTGTGTCAATAAAGGGAGTTTACATTTGGGGAGGCATTTTCACTTAGTGGTTGGAGTGAGTCTTTGGGAACCACAGCCTTCAATGTCAGCTCCTGCCTCTCTGTGCCTGCCAGACTGTGATGGGTGAGGGTAAGAGCAGCACTGCTTTGAGAGTGCTTTAAAACTCTGAGAGAAGATGCTCTAGCACTGCACAGGACTTGACTTTTAGTAGTGCTAAATGAATGATTTAATGATAGGAAGTCAATGGACATGAAGGAAGCTCACCAGTATTGTTTTCTGTTACCTTTGTCTTCTGTTCTACAGAAGTTTGATGCCTAAGTATCAAAATAGATTGACTTGGTTATTCTTGCTTTCAGAATGGGGCCACTGACATTGAGGAAAGACTTAAACGAAAGTAACCAAAATTGAGAATTTTCTTCCAGTGGCACATTTTCCTATAGAAAACTGGATATTCCTCTATTTTTAGAGGATAAAAATATTTCCTAATAGCCTATTGTGCCTTAAAATTGCAATATTTGAGACACTCCATCAGGAGCAGTAATGATTTCCCAAAGGACTTCTGTATAAATAAACTGTATTTCTGGGTAGTTACTTTTAAGTAACTATGGCAGACTTCCAGAATAGGCAATTTGAAAGCATTGATTATAGGCATTATTTCACTGGATTAAAAAGCCAATCAAACTAAAAAAAAAAAAAAAAACCACCACAAACCCACACAACAACCACTGCAAAAGAAAGCCACGACAGAAACACAGTAAAACCCAAAAAATCCAAACCAAATGATGCTCACAGAATAAATACAAGTATTTGTTTTGGGGGCTTGTTGTAGTCCATAATATTGTGGTTGATTGATGAAGACTGGTCAGACAAGACCACTGTTTCTGTAGCACTTTTCTGCTTTTCAGTGAAAGCAGAAGAAAAATCCTGTCCTACAAACAACTTGGTTTTTTTCTCAATGCATTTCTTTTCTATTATTCTCCCCTTGCCCCACTATATAAGAGAGCATTGAAGAAAATACTCCTGTCACTGGAGTTTTGGGTGATATGTGTGGTAGTGTAGAAAATGCCTGAACTTAACCTGAGTCTGTGATGGGAACCCCTGGTCTGGGTGATGTGGAGGATGCACAGCAAACTGGCAATAAGACACTGTGGCCAGAGGACTACACCCAACCCAGATGTAGATGCCACATCTCTCAAAGCAGCTGTAAAACAGAAGCAGAGAAACATCTGTCTAGTTTTCTGTAGGTTTTTAACACTACAGAATGCTATTACATATGAATTTTAATGCTATAGAGACAACAGCACTAATAAGTGCTTTTGTCCTACCAACAAATCTTAAATCAAAGTTGGTTTTTTTTTCCCTGAAGAGAGAGAAAAGCTTTCCATTTGCCTGACATTTCCTTTCCACATTTTTATTTCACTGCATGTGAGAACTTCTCCTGCAGAGAGACAGAACAAAAATGTCAGATCTTTGGTACAATCCTGAAGTAGGGTTTTGGTAGGAACAAACTCATGCTTGAGCCTTTACCAGCCTTTTGTACAGGGGTGACTGACCCTTTGTCTCATAGCAAATAAATTATGAATGTGAGGGAGTAATTTATCTGAATGAATCGTCTTCTTTTGCTGTGTGTTCCTGAATTTTAGCCTGTATGAAGGAGCTGAATTCTTGTTGGAGAGGTTTTTTTCTGAGCCTGACTTTACTGGAGTTCATTTGGGATGGGTGCTCCTTACCTGCACATGAAAACTTAAAATTCTGGTGTAGGAAACTTCTTGAGCAAAGTTCTCTGTGATAATGATGCTGCCAGGCACTGGACCAGAGGAAGCACACTGGAAAGGAAACAGAAGAATCCCCAAAACATTTCAACAAATAAATGAGAGTGATTTGTTTTACCCTGACACCACCATTTGAAGCAGTATTTCCTGAGTTACATTAAGAAGGATAGAAACAGCTTGTCTGACACCAACCCAGAAGCCAGTCAGCCCAGTGACCATTCCTTTTGCCAAAAGAAAGCCATTGCTCAGCTTACCTCACTCTAAGCAGCCTGGTTCCTCTGACAATCCTGCCTCCCTACAAGTATAATAGATTTGGAAAATGAATAAGAAGCTGAAGACATCTCATGGCAGACTACTGTCACATGGCGGGATGTGAAGACAGTTACTGGCTGGGCTGGTGCTGGTTTGATATGTTGGTTGAAACTGCTGTTGTCCCCATGATTTCCTTGGGCTTGGGAGCGCTGAAGCTGCATTAACGTGGTACAGTTCTTTGGCCTGCAAAGATTTGAGGGAGAAGGCCTTGCCTGTACAAAGCCTACATGGAGCTTTGAAATGGGTGTTCAGTCTTGTTTTGTGCTTGATTCTCCCCGTTTGTCCTTTTGTATCCATTCCCAGTGGGGGTAAGAGATTCAAAGCCACCCTGCTGCTCATGAAATGTCTAGGGTAAAGCCCAGGGAAGCCACTGACACATTCCTATGCCCCAGAGGTAGCTAGAGATCAATGGCAATGAAAGCAACAAGTGGAAACAAAATCCAGTTCTTCACACAGCCATCACAACTAGGTAGCCAGGAGATAGCAGAAACAAGTTGCAGCTTGGTACTGTATTTCTAATTTCAAAAAACAGGCAGCTGGAAACAAGGGTCAGGAGGTAAAAGTTCTGGGTTCTGACACTGCCTCTGGTTTTAAGCTTGATTTCTATGCTTTCAATTCTCTGGAATTCACCACTGGACCTGTTCATAGGTATTTAACAAGAAAACACAACTCTTGCTGCTGCAGACTCTGAGAAGTTCCCTCTTGCCAAGGGTCAGTACCAGGCCCATAAAACTTCAAGCTAGGGAGCTATGACTTGAATGGCCATGGGACCCTGGGTGGTTCTTTGAGGAGCAGTGAACTTCATTGTCTGTAAATAATCATCTTGTATTAACCTAATTTTTAAATTTTTTTTACTTGAAGTTTGCTTTGTTATCTGAATGTAACGTGCAGCTGCAAGTTTAAAATAATCCATGTTTCTAGAAAGGTACACTAACAGAAATGGAAGTTAATTTAACTATTAATATGTTGGTGTTCATGATTTTTGTGATTTAAAAAGGCCATTATTATATGTAAATGTCTGTTTTACCACTGTCACTAAGTTATGTCTAATAAAACTTACCAAGCAATTGATGCAATCCTTTCTGCCCTCTTTAGCACCCATTAAACCATGCAGCTGTTGCTCACGCAGCACAGCATCCACCTGGCACCTACAAATCTCCTCAGAGGACTGAAAGGGACTTTTATTTCCTGCAATCACAAATGTCCACACAAGGACATGCCATGTTTTTATGATACCAGATCCAACTATATTGACAGCCACAGGTGTGCTCATTTCAGCCTGGGCTTGCACAGCATATTGCAGTAAACCATTATTGCTTTGACTCAGGAATAGATGCCATGCTACTAAACAGCAAGGACAGAGGGAAATATTGTGCTTTTAATCTGTTGTTTTTGCATCATCTGGCTCTTTCACTTAATAGACTTACACCTTCCCAGGCAGCTGAGCATTCTGATCCAGGACAACCTGATTCATTATAGTACTCTGAGTACTCCTGATTTTGACTCTGAAATGATGAATTTCAAAATGGCACTGAGGCGTCACATAAAGAGACTGGAGATGAGAAAGAAAAGCCTGATTAAAAAATTCAAACTTCTACTCAGCTCTACTTGACAACAAAGGAAAGGTGTGTTAGTTATTAACTTTCCCTTCTGATCATGAGCAGGTTTATTGGTAACTATGCACCAGCTGGGACCAGAGAGATTTTTCATTGGAATGGAGATGGCTTATTGCTTATGAAAATATACAAAGTGAGCCTTCCTTAATCTCTTTTGCCCTCATCTAGAAGCCATACTAAGTCTATGAGATGATTCATAAACACTCTGGCCTGTTGCCGGGTAGCTGACATCCTGTCATAAAGAGAGAGCAGTCTATAAATAATTTGAGGAATGAGCTGTGATTCACCTAAAATGCCATCTCTCTAGTCATTCCTCTGCTTCATTAGCTGTGCATCACTGAGTTATTTCAAGGCTGAATACTTAAACGCAGTGCAGCCCAAGGAAATCAGTATAATAATAGTTCAAAAGGAACAGATTATAAAAATCAGTATGAGCATGAAGAGCTGGGAGGTCTGAGCTCTCCATTTTCCCTATTTTTTAAAAAAAAATCCCACTCGAACTGTGGTGGTACTACTGGTATGGTTAGCTGAAATTCCCAACAGGTGCTGCCTCCAAAGCTGTTATTAGTCAAAGATCACTCTAAATATTCATCTTCTAAACAGTTTGCATGTGTAACATCTTCCACCATGACATTATTCCCGGCTAGTGATCACAGAACACAGGGACAGGAACTGGGAACTTTGTGATGCTTTCAGGAGCATAAACAATATAATCACAGCCAGCTTCCAGCTCTGCAGAATGGGGACCTAACAGCCCATTAGAGAGCGCACACGTGCTGTCAGTGTCTCAGATGTGCTGTCAGGCTCCCAGATGTGCTGTCAGTGCCCCAGATGTGCCACGCGAGCCCAGCTGTGTAGAAAGCAGCAGGCGCACAGCCGAGGCTGCAGCAGCGCGGGTACACCCAGAGGTGCGGAGCGATGCCGATTCCCGCTGCGGGCCCCAGGCTGGCACATCTGAGGGGTCTCGGTGGACATCTGGGGGGTCTCGGTGCACACCTGGGGGGTCTCGGTGCCCGCCGAGCCGCTCCCGGCTCCGGCACGACCCGCCCGCAGCCGCTGGTTCCCCGCACAGGCCCGGGCTCGGTTTCTCCCGGCTCGCACAAAGCAGCTTTCCGGGTAATGCCATTAAGTGCTGACGGGAAAGCTGCCGGGCCGCGGTGACTCCCGCCCGCGCACCGTGCCGGGGAACCGAGCTGGTGAGCAGCTGGATGCGGAATTCCCTGCGTGTCCCATGTGCCACCCTCCCGAGCCCCCTCGGAGGGGTTTAAATCAGGAGGTAGTTCGGAAAGGGTTGGAATGAATTTTTCTCCCTTTTCGGGGTGGCCTAACTTCTCTAAAGAACTTCAGTAGTTTAGGAACTGGCTTGTAATTGACAGTGTTTCCATTCTGACCAATATAAATATAAATATAAATATAAATATAAATATAAATATCCTATTTTTTTAACCGAGTGACCATAGTTTCCTCTCAACTCCTGGACTTCATGCTGTTCTTTGCATGACAATTTTATGTTTGTATTCTGAGAAATCATTTCAGACATGGTAATGTTAGAAAAAACCAGCAAGCATATAGGGTTGTGCTAAAGACATAATGGGCTGGGGAAAGCCTCGTGAAATCACTTCATAGACCTTGGAATTGTGAAAAACAAGGTTAACTTTCTTGGTAAATCTAAAAAAAATAGGTTTAATAAAAGAAATAAGTCAATTAGGAGACAGAAAATTAAGTAAAGGATTGATGGCCAGGTGACTTGGCATTCAGCCTAGAGCATGGCCTGCTATTTTAGAGTAATTCTTTACATACATTTTCTATGGCATCAGTCTGTTGCATATTCATAAATCATAAATGCATATTCAAACTTTCCCAAAAACTAGTTTCCATATTCCAGGAACTGTTTAGCATGGCCCCTCCTTGGGTCCACCTTTTTAGAGCATGTGTGTTTCTTGGCTGTGTCTTCATTATCACCTCCAGCTTGGCCCTTAGTCCCCACCTTCCACACATGGTCGGTGTTGATAGTTGGCATGTCAGCAGCAGGGTCTTCATCATATGTTCACTGATGGGATGTTATCCCAACCAAACAGGCCCTTCAATTACAAGCATAACTATATATATATATCAGTTCTCCCACTACCATGTCTAAATTTTGCTAATAACAGAAATAAAAACTATATTCTTACAGCAAAGTTGTTATACATACAGCATTCACCTTAATATTTGCAAAAAGCCAACTTTATAATATCCATGTAGAACAGAATTTTCTTCAGTGATAACTGGTCCCTGTTTACAGTGTGGATGTGGTGAGTGGCAGTGGCAAGATGAGTTTATCAGTAGGTGCACACAGCCCAGGCAAGGCTGGGGTGCCTGCCAGGTATCCATGCAGGAATTAGTGCTGATGGAGTGCAGGGTGCTGGGGTGTTTCTGCTGCAGTGGATGAAGTAGGGATTTTAGGATCAGAGTTCAATCCAGAGCTGTAAATGCATCATGCAGTGAATGAAGGCAAAGGAGCTTTGGGAAGCTGGAGGCTGGATTTAGCCAGGCCAATGGGACCAAGGAAACCCTGGCTTGCTGCAGTGACTGTGCTGCTATTGTATGAATGGCAGCTGGGGAGATGGAAAGTAGCTCAGGTTTCTCCTCCTCATCCTCTCATGCTTTTATACAGCAGGACTGTAGAGCTAAAAAGGACTAGTTGAAACCAAAAAAACATGATTTACAGGTGTCTGTCTTTTTTTTAATGTAGCGTATGATGCCCCTAGTTTGGGCTGGATGGACAGATTACATAGGATGCAAAGGGGCCTTTTCAAGTCCAGTCTTCTGATTCTCCTCGGAAATAAATCTCCTGTTTTGTCTTTCAGTTGCTTTAGATTGCTACAAGAGAAGATGAATGAAGTCTAGAGGAAGGGTTAAAGTTGTTTAAAGTTGTTACTGGAAAAATAAGCTTTTAGCACTTACCGAACTGCAACTCCCTGTAGCAACAGGAGTCGAGGAAGCTGAAAGCAGCAATTTTTCTTCCTGTTGCCTTCTCTTTTTGCCTTGTCTTTCCACCTTCTCTGCAGGCTGCAGAAATAGATCTGGGCCTTCCTGCTCAGTGCTGTATCCAGCCAAGCTGATTGACTCTCCTGGTGACAGGCCTCAGAAAAACTGAAACATTTCTCTCTTGTTTTAACTTTCTTACTGTAAATTGCTGTTCTTCTTGTGAGAATAAAAATGTTGATGCCTCTTATAAAGATGATGAGTGCATGGGGTTACACAGGTGTTGAATAGTTCAGGTGTGAGGCTGGTGATTGGTGCTTCAGTGAAGCTACAGTGAAGATGAATAGCTTAAGCTTCTTGCTCACGTTACTATTTTCTGGTACTTCAAATCTTCATCTTCTAGAGTTGATTTGTGAAGGCAAGGAAAAGAAGAAAATTAATCACTGACAGAATATTGTATAATACTTCTCTTCCTTTCCTTGGGAATGCTTGGATTTTATTTCTACACTGTATAGTTGAAATACTCTCATTGTTTTAGGTTAGTCCTGAACTGGTACTAACAATGGTACAAACATTGCTCTATAGGCACAGATGGCATTTCCATATGTTGAAAGTAACATTAGAACAGGAGATATCCTGCACCACACCCCTTTCTGAAAGAAAATAGCTGATAAATATTCAAGGCAGATATAAGAGTGCATTGTATGTAAGCATGGATGTTGTAAAGCATTCTGTCTAAAGTATGCTCCTAAAGTGTTCCAGCCCAATGTATAAGCATAACTAACTTGCCACAAGAATTCAATGCTTCTGATAAACCTGTGAATTTAGTCCACACTGACCACTGGAGATGAAAAGGGGCCTGTATTTGTGAAGAAACGTGCTCCTTCTGGAGGTCCTGATGAGCTGAAAGGGTACTGGTGTAGGGGAAGGAACAGCCATTGTGCAGGGAGGGCAGGTCAGCCTGGCTGGATTTAAACTTTCATGTATAGATCAAAAAGTCGAGAGGTTAAAGACTGAATCTTGCATTGTTTTTTGAACACTTTGCTTTCACAGCCCTTGAGCATATTTGTAGTTTGTGCCCCACCTAACTTCCTTCAGCTGTTCTCTGTGATGCAGAGTTCCTCCCTTTCCTGTGTGACTTTTCCTCCTCATTCCCTTTCCACAGCAATCGGGACTTTATGAATATAAAATCTTTGGTGGTCTTGCTGACGTTCCCCCAAAATTGTGTGTAGATGTCTACATGGACTTGCATTTCAGAAAAGAGTGGGATGAATATGTTAAAGGTAAGCTCATCTAGGCAGTGTAAAAGCAAGCTGGAGTCCACATTGATTGTTTCCACTAAAACTTTCCTCAAAGGTATTTTGAAGTTGCTGCCTCCAAAGACTTTGGGTCGGACTTAAATATCTTTGGGGATAAGGTTGTTCTCTGCAAACATACAAGTAAACACTGATATGGAATCACTAATGTCTCAACAACATTTATCTTTCCTCTGGAATGAATTCTTTACATGTTGGTTAAAGCATGTGGTTGGCATCACTGGTTATGCTGGAGCTCAGGTTAAATTTTAGTAGATGTCTTGGGGAGAAATGGAGGTGGTTCCTTTTTGTGCATCTTTGCATATGGCAGTGGAGCAGTGCATCATAGACTAGCGGGTTGGAAAGGACCTCTGGGATCATCTGGCCCAAACTTCCTTGGTGAGAGCACAGTCAAGACAAGATGGCCCAGCACCCTGTTCAGCTGAGTCTTAAAATTTGTCCTTGGGGACATTATTTCAAAGGCTGATTGTTCTCATTGTGAAAATTTTTCCTCAGGCTTCCACCAGTTTGATGCAGGATGGAATATTTTTCCTGAAAGCATTGCTTGTTCTTGGCACCTTTTACAGTCAGGAATGGGTGTATCGAGAGAATACATGGTAACTTCAGGCTTTTACAGAGAAAGGAATAGAAAGTGAAGTTTATTTAATGTTTTCTTTGAAAAAGGGCATTGAATCTGGTTATCCATATGGTGTTAAAACAAGTCAGCATTAACAAGGTAAGGGTTCAGCTGATGTAGACATGCAGTAATCCATTTATTTTAAAGATAAAAAGGGGAGCCTTTTCTTTTTAAGCCTGTGCTTGAAGTCAGAGCAGGCCAGTAAAACTGAAAATGTTTTGCTGAACAAAGAGCAGTGTTAAAAACCAAAGACTTGTTAAATGCTGAGCTTGTTAGGTTTAGAACAGCTCCACTGTGAATCATTGCTGATAATGCCAGTGGCTGTATTGATACAGAGACCCATAAATTTAACTCATGTAAGTCTTGGTCAAATTTAAGGAGTAGTGTCTTCATTAAGAAGTGTTAACTGTCAAAATGGTCAGTAGCTTTTTTGTAGCAAATGCCATTTTGCCATTAATGAAACAAAGAGTCAGAGTGGGACTCAGCATTATTGTACTGGATGTAAAAATATAATATTCTCTTGAGTTACTTCAGTAGTCTTTAAGTGTATTTAGGAGAAATGAATGCTTCTTAAATAAACACTTTTTTTTTTTTTAATTCCTTCGTAGAGAAAAGAAAGGAAGCTGCTGGGGGAAGCTACACCCTTAAACTAAAAACTAGATAATGTTGCAGAGCTGACATTTATATCCTTGCTGACCATGGTTTGTTAATCTGTTAATTTATATTTGTGCTGGTGCTTTAAGTCCAGCATTTCCCAGAAATTAACTCTTAAAGGGTATAAATATAATATAATGCTTTCATTCCTATTTAAAAATTGACACAAGCCCACCCATTTTTTAGGACGGTACATATGATGAAATAATGCTAGGCAATGTTTTAAGTGTAACTCCAGTTCAGCCTGAGCTTTTTCTTGCACATTTAGGAAGAAACCCCAGAAAACTTCCACTGAGAGCCTTCTTGCCCTTGGTGTTACTGTTTGTATTCCTTGGTGCGCTTACAGCCATGCAAGTGGCAGAGAAAGGAGAGTTCTCTGCTGAACTGCTGGCTGGCATTGAAATAAAAACCTGACCAGAGCAGAAGGACAAAAACTGCCTTTTTAGCTGGAAAGGCAGCTGCTCCTGAATGCTTCCAAATATCCACGAGATGTGGACATCCTGAGGGCTGGTTTGTGCTGCAGCTGCCAATTCAGCAGGGAAGTTGTGACTAAACTGTAGTGACTGAGGTACCACATGCTTCTGTGGCACGATGCAAAATGGTTGGGCCTGCACAATACTGAGAGCTGCTACTCCTGATTGCAGCACCTTCCTGACTGAGACCAGACTTGCCAACAACTGAATAGTAATAACTGACTGTTGGAGCAGTAAGTGCTGCTATGCCTGTTGTGGATAGAATGGACTTGTGATCTCTTGTAGTGATGTTAAATGAAATCAGATTATTGATTAAAATGCACTGTAATATGCTTGAAGTGAATGCAGGTGGGATGTGGTTTACCTATTGTATAGGTGTGAGGTAGCTAATAACAGTTGTATTGGGGTGTTTAAAACAGTTTCATGGTGCCTTTGAAAAAGGAAATCTCTCTGGTTGGAAGTGAAAGTGAAGTGAATAACCCAATGCTCCAGTGACCTCTGGTGGAAAACATAAATGTGGGTTATTACAGCACCAGGTGCATCCAGCAGTGCTCCAGCTGGAGGAGAGGAGAAGCTGTTTCTGTGGGTGACAGCTGATCTGCAGGGCATACTAACAGAAGCCTGGTTTGGAATATATTATATAGGGAAACAATCTCCCATCTGGGGCACTGTTCTTGCCTTATCAATGAGATTATCAGTTTATTCTGGCTTCACTTGCAAAAACCTGGCTCTGGAGGATATACAGCACCTCAGGCACAAGTCTGCTCTAGGGGAAGGAAAGACCACTCTGACTGTCAAGGTGAACCAACTTTCTGGATCACAGACACCCTTCTTTACTGCAGGGCCTTGGCCAACAGGAGTTCACCCCTGGCTCATCCACCTCAGTCCATTGCCCTCATAGTGGCAGTTGATGAACTGTAGATAGGTTTTCAAACTCAGTTATGTGGGTTGAATAGAACTGATTTTTCTCCTTCATGCCAGACTACTCTCCAGCTGAGTCACTGCCATGTTTTAGGCACTATTCTTAGGTTACTTTTTTTTTCATGTTCTGCCTTCTGATATGAGTTTCCAGGCGGACTGAAGGTGGTGTAATGAAGGCTCATAAACTGCTCAAAATTCTAGTTTGCTGTTGCATGTATATACTGCTGTGAAATTCCTGACAGCTTTTCCAAAATTCATGTAAGATGTCTTCAGACATCTTTCTGTATGAAGTTGTCTTTCTGTAGAAAGCTGCACTCATCCTAGTTCCTAGTTCCATGTTAACTCAGTATAATTTACAAGGGTAATGACATGCCTGTGAAAACACATACTGTACTCATGACTTACATTTGTGCAGAACATGCACAGGTGAGAGAAAAGTTTTGAGATGGAAAAACTTTGAATGGGCAAACTCTTGGAAAAGGAATTTGACTCTGCCTCCCCCAGAATTGTTCTGCTTTTATGTTCTGGGGTGTTTGGTTTTTGTTTTGGGTGGGGTTTTTTGTTTGTTTGGTTTTTTTTTTTGTCTGGTGTTTTTTTTCCCCCAATTAATCCAATAGCCACAGAAAAAGAGGCCACCTATTTTTGTGTATTTGATTCCTGAACAATCCTGTTACAGAACTTCTTAATGTCTCTTACTGCTAAAATTCTACATACATATCAATTTTGACATCAGGGTTGCATGTAAAATGTGCTCATGTCAGAAATCTGAGCAGTTCTTAATACCATCTATATTTCTGTTGCAGTAGAAATTAAAAATATCTAACAGTCTTCTTTTTTCAACCATAGAACTGTATGAGAAAACATATGATGGTGAAAAAGTGATCTACTGGGAAGTGAAGTACCCTTTTCCTCTCTCAAACAGAGATGTATCCTTTCAAGCTTTTGTTCCTCTTGCAGTTTTTGCCACTTGGTCATCCAGGAATCTCAACAATGAACTGATTCCATCACTGCTGCATTGATCTAAGAT
The DNA here is from genome assembly GCA_037834095.1 of Argya squamiceps. NCBI lineage: Eukaryota > Metazoa > Chordata > Aves > Passeriformes > Leiothrichidae > Argya > Argya squamiceps. Next base: position 4,513,055 of record JBBMKD010000054.1, on the reverse strand, counting down.
CTTGCAGTCCTCATGTCACATGAGTATATATGGCACAAAGAGGAGTGTGGGTGTCTCTTCCCACACTCACATAGCTGAATTACTGCTCTGCAGGATTGAATCCTGTAGGGACATGAGAAATAACTTGAAGGAGCTGGTGTTTTGTGATGGAATTCACTTGTCAACTCCTCATCCCTCAAAGTGACATTGTTTTGACATGCCTCCTCAACTTGCAGTGCAGTATGTCTATGTTCGGGAATGCCGGGAGATGGATGTGGATGGGAGGAAGATCTGGGTGGTGTTATCAAAAAGTGTGGCTGTTCCTCAGTGCCCTGAAAAGCCTGGTATTATCAGAGTTAAAAGCTATAAACAAAGCCTGGTCATTGAAAGTGATGGCAAGGCTGGATGTAAAGGTAAGAGGTCAAGAAAACGTGTGACAAGTCATGTAGTCAGGGAGTGTCTGTGTTAGCAAAACACACAAAGAGGGGGACTGGAAATTTTAAGCCAAGGGTTACCTTAAAATGAATCAAACCTTTGGAAATGTCCAGTGCAGTGCTCTACTGTGAAAAATCTTTTTATTTAGCAATTGGGCTGGGTGGTTAAGAATAGTCTACTGACCACTTCCTTCTGCCCTCCCATCCCACCACCAGTCTGAACTTCTTCTCTTGCCAGACAGTTCATCTGGGGAGACTCTGCTGCAATTTTCTTAACTCAGCAATGATTCAAGTATTGTGTTTGACAGATGTGTAGATTAAAGGGTTTGCTGATAGCTTGACTCCTATCTGAGATTAGTCTTTCAAAGACAGTCTTATTTTATAAAACAGGGTGCCAAAAATGGTTTGCAACAATCTAAATTTCTGCTGTGGCTCTGTCAGTTTCCCAGAGGTTAACCAGGAATGCCTGTATTTACTTCACATTTCACTTCAGGACAAGTTGACTTTTTTGTGCAGAATTTAGAGTAGAACTGTTGTAGTTGGTGCTCCAGTCATGCGCACTGAGAGCTTCTGTCAGAGTATGTTTGGGCTGAGTCTCAGATAACTGTTTGGTAACTTCTCTCTCCTCTCTAGTCTATATGTACTATTTCGATAATCCTGGTGGCAACATTCCATCCTGGCTGGTCAACTGGGCTGCCAAGGTAAGAAAAGGCATCAGTGATCACAGACAATGATCTTTGGCTGATCTGTTTCAAACAACAAATTCACTGCAGTCATACCCGTCTTGTATGTGTTGGGCAGAATTATTTTTTTCTCAAACATATATCAGCCTTCCTAGCTTTTACACAGTCCCATATTTACAGTCTCACTATTGTATGCTCTCAAGACAGTAGTCTTAATTAATTTACTTATTTTAATTCCTGTCAAATTCCTTTGGTTTGTCAACCAGGCAGGTAAATTTCTTCAGCAAACCCCAAATTATCTGTGTTTCAGAGCATATATGAATACCCTCAAGACAAGCAAACTTCAGCAATGCAGTTTGTTCCCAAAGTATTCAAGGAATGGATGGATGCTCTGTGTACCAGATCTTAGACTTGTATCCTAGTCAGTTGTATATGAGATGTTAGAATTGTATCTGTTTGAAGGCCTTGATCTATATAGTGGGAATTCTCATTTTGCTTACAGTTTTTATTGATTTCATTTTGCAAGGATAACTTGTCTGCCTTTCTCTTTACAGAGCGGTGTGCCTGCTTTCTTGAAGGATATACGAAAAGCTTGCCTTAATTATTCTAAGAGCACATAGGTGTTGAGATTGATCTTAATTGTTTAATTCCTAGATCTCTGCTCTTACAGGAGCATCTATTACATATTACACTGGCTAAAATCTACCTCTAATCTTGGAAATAATTTTATTTTAGTTGAGTTACGTCTTGAGTTTTATCAGATTTTTTTTTCCATCTCCGAATGAAGAGCTGGCCACTGGAAACCAACATCAGCTGCAGCTTTTGGAAGTACTCAAGTTTAGCTTTGTTCCCCATGCTTTGTTTATGCTGGTTGTCAGGTGTCATCTAGAGGAGTTCTGTGATGGCTGTGTTACATCCTTGCACCAGAGGCAACAATCTTACTAGAAAAATGTCTCAACTGGGACTGCAAATTGTCTGCTTGTGTTACACCTCCATCTGCCTTTGTTACCTTGCAGGGTGGCTTCCTCCTGGAGCTCAGTAATGGGACTTGCATTGCATGGGAGGAAATGCTTTTGCTACCTAAGTTTGTCATTCTTAAACTCTTTGCCTGATATAAACCTAAAAATGCTGAGGGGTGAGGTAAATTACTAGAAATATACCGTAGGAACTGGAAGTCTGTGATGCTAGGCTCCCTTAAATCCAGATGTAAAATGATCAAGCCTAAAGCCTTGCATTCACAGCTCTACACTTCTGTATGAAAAATAAAAACCCTCAGCTGTGTCCAGCTAGAAGAAAGAGGAGGAAGTGACTTCTTGCATGTCTGATTTAAGGGGAACAAGTTTCATCTTCAGAGTCAGTAGCCTTACCTGTAAGGCAGCTTGGATATCAACTTGAAACTGAAAGTAATTTTATACTGGGTGCTTGCCACTGAGTGTGGGTGAGCTTGATGTGGAACTTGGGCTTGCTTACATTTTTAAATTTCATGCTGATATGGAGAATGGATGGTGATGCACTAAAAGCTTAACTTAATTAAATTAAATTTCCAGCACTTTTTTTCGTGGGGGGAGGGGGGCAGGGAGTGCATAAAATAATAAGAGAATTCTCAGGGATTTTAAATATTCTACATTGTTCCTAAATCTAATCCTGTTTCTGAATAAGAGTGGTAATGGAGTAGCTTTGTCTTGTTAAAAAATAAACAATTGAAATGATTGCCTTTATACCTTGTGTAGATATTTGCTTCAATAAATCATTATTTTGTCCATGTAGTGTTCTTGTTCTGTCTCCTGGGTTTAAGAGTGCCATGCTGGGCAGGTCACAAGTGGCCAGGCTGATTCTGTGAGCTGCCTTATTTTTAAAGGATTTTGAAAGAATAAATTGGATTAGAACTAAGCAGGATTCTTGTGTTCTGCCAGCAATTCAGGCATTTTTCAATGTCTTTAACTTGGAGACTGTCACTGGATTGAATATTGCAGTGTTATACAACATGATATAACAAAACTTTAAAAGGGGGCTATCTGAGGATGGATACTGCCTGGAACAATGATGCAAACTAATTAATTTCCAGTTCTTTCTGAATAAAACTGACCTCTGTGCCCCAATAATCCAAAACTTACCTGTAATTGTAAACCTACCTTAAAATTTGAGTCGAAATGTTTACAAGCAGTGCGTACGTAGAGAGCTGAGTATGTGCACAGAGATGAATCATGTACAAAAGAGGTTGTTTTTTCATTCTTTTTCTCCAGACAATCTATAATTTTGTTTAGTCTTTAAGGAAATGGAAGCAGGAGAAAGACTGAAAGCATTTTATAATCATGAATTCACTTTGTCTTAGTTGCTTGTCACCAAGACAGGGTATCCATGTGTGTGCAGTGTGCTGGGACACTGAGGCTGAGAGTTCAGGAGGCTGAATGGCTCCATTGTCAGTCCAATGAAAATCTGATTTCCTGCAGACCCTGCACTGAGTGTGTACAATACACAGTCTTTGCTCACATTTCCATACTGAAACCCTTGCACAGGCAGCTTCTTGTGCTGTACACAACTTTCTAAATTAAAACACGTTGGACTAAACTGCAGATGCTAAAACCAGCTTTTCCACTATTTACAAGCAACTAAGCAATGATGTGAGATGAAAGCAGCATCAGATCTTGTCTTTAGTTCCCTGTGGGTTTCTAAAGTAACACAAATATGCAGTGACACTTCAGTTTAGATCTGGGTTACTACACCCATCTTGTATTACTAGAGAAGAAAAGTTCCAGCTTTGTGTCAGCTTCATATCTAAATGGAAGATTGTGACTAGTAAGAGTTGGCATTTTCAGTCTTTGGATGTAAAGACATTCTTAAATCATTATATTATTCTTCATCTGTGGAAGAAACCCATGAGAATTAATCATGCTATTCCTAGAATGACACGTTTGGGATTGAAGAAGTTCTTCTACAACACATAAGGCCAAGGGTTCCCTCTGTGCTGTACATACTGTGACCAGAAGCCTGCTGTGAAGTCACAAGGCTCACTGCATTTCTGCCTGAGCATATCTTGGAAGGTTTTAAGTCTTTAGCTGTTTCAGTCACTCGGAGCCGTGCGGGGTTTGCCTTTTATTATTCCTGGTGCATATACACGTCTCCCAAAGCATGATAGAAATTGTGTGTAATTGCCTGGAAATGGATATTTCATATGCAGCTGCAACTTGGAATTATAGTTTGAGAGTGGATTTTAAATATTATTTTTATTGAGACCAGGCTGCTGCTGTGCATTTTGAAGTTAATGTGTTTTCTCAGCATGGAAGCCATATAATCTATTTGTACATTTGAGTGGATCTCACAAGAAGCCAAAATTGCCTGGCCAACCATTTACCCTGTGAAAGGCTCATGATGCTGTTCAACTATTCAAATTAAACCAAACAGTAGGAACATGCCTTCAGCAGGAAATGACTGTGACACTAGAAGGGCCTATTGTCTCAGAGTGTGAGGTGGGTATGTGAAAGAGCACATTGCCTTCCACTCGTTTTTTCCTTGTAACATGGGAATAAACTGACCCTTGATAACATTTAAGGTGTGGTTCTAAGAACCATGAAATTGAGAGCATCACCACTGAATTCACTGCAATGACAGTCAGGCATTTAGAAAAACGACTAAGTTTGGGAAAGGACAGCCAGAGCAGACAAACTGAGGCTGAGCTGCACACTCCCAGAAATGTTACTGGTGCCATTTGTTACTCCTCATTTCCTGTTGCATCCAGCAGCTGCAGATCATTTCTGAAAGGTGAAAAGCTGGGAAAGGGCCCACTGGGCAAGGCTGAGATGTAATCAAAAGAGAAGATGAAATGCAGATTTAGAATATCTAAGCATTCCATGATGACCCTGTAGTTTTACCTTAACTATCAAGGCAGTATCTTTGAAGACTGCATGCTAAGCCAAATAGCACTCTATACATGGTGAGGCTCTCTTTTTGTCAATGAGACCATATATTCAATCACATTTAATGAAAATTAAATTAATATTAAAGGATATTTACTGTTAGTAAGTAGGCTTTTCTTCTCCAGATCTGGTGCTTATTACCAACCCAATTCAATATTTAGCAACAGAAGAACAAATCTTTGTGTTGATCCCATAGTGGACTTTCCTCTCCCAGCCCAATGATGGATATTTCCAATGGACATTTACTGCTGAATACAATGTCCTTTACTGTCACATGTCTTCCCCTTTCCCTTCCCCTTTCAATACTGTGTCAACATTTGGGATGAGCCCAAATCCCAGTGTGTGATCTGACCTTCTGACATCGTAGCCCACTGAGCTACCAACCTGGCCCTGCTTCCTGCTGCACAGAGTGCACAAACATCACTCTCAAGGATCATCTTCTGCCCAGCTATTATTTTTATGTCTGTTGCTGCTTGTGCATTTTAATGTATTTAATGTATTATAAAAATCTTGCATGGGTTCTTGGTTGCCTTCCCAAAATATGTGTAAGGATCTGTGGATCTGTATTTATGTGGGAATAGGAATTATGTCTTTTGGAATCTGTAACTGTTGACGTTAAGAAAAATGAGGGGGAAGAATAAAAACTGGACTGAAAGACAGCAGTAAATATGAAATTATTATTATATTTAAGCAGAGCAAGACCATTCTGAAAACAGACTATGTTTTTTCCTTAAAATTATGTAATAAACTATATTCAGTATATTTCATAATAAAATCTTCGATTTAAACAACAGGACAGTTTTTCAGGGGCATTAGTCTCTTTTTTCATTTAGCAGAGACATATTTTGAAATATGCAAATTGCATGTTTTGGTTTTCTGGGCCAAATAATGAAGGAACACAAATGTCTGCCAGAGTCCCAGGAAATGGGACTGTGTTCTGATTTGTAAAGCTGCAAACTGTATTAGTTTAGCACAGTAGTACTAATGGAAACATCAAATTCTGAGGGAATTCTAGATAAGATAACTCCGACTTTTGCTGTTTCCTGTTTTCTCCTGATATTTTGAAAGGTAAAAAAAAAAAAAGAATAATCTGCATTGCTCCACCCTTGCCTTGCACAGATGTTCCAACTCAAACTGTTTTGCTTGGGAGTAAGTTTGTTGCTTACAGCTGCAAACATGGAGGAAAACAAGAAAGGTTCCTTTTTAACTCCTCAGAATGGGAGTTTCAGTAGAACACCTTCAGTGGTTTCCCAGCAGAGATCAAAGGAGTGAAATCCCAGAGGGCTTGGACAGTGGGGTCTATTTTTGGTAGTGAAACATCCACACAGTTCCTCTGCTTTACTGGGGGTATCAGAGGAAATTGCAAATGCTATAGAGGCTTATTCTGATGTCAGAGGCTTTTCGGTGGGTTAAAAGGGCAAATACTGAGCCTTTCACTTTGGATTCCTCTCTGTTAGCTGCTGTTTATCAAGCAAAATTGTGGTTTTGTCTACCTCACCTACATTGTCCCAGAAACAGCAATTACTTTTTTTCAAGTATTGGGGAAATCTGTAATATGGTAGACTACATGAACAAATAAGTTCTAATTTTTCACTTGGTTTTCAAACATGCATTAAAAATAGTTACTGGGTTTGTTTCAAATGCAAATACAAAATATTTAAGCTTTTCCCTCCTAATTTTCCTCCCACTTTTCAATTACTAATTACTCAAAATAAAGTGGAGCTAGAGAGATGTTAAGAAAGATATAGCAGCGAGGAAAATAAATCTTCAGATTTGGGCAGAAAATGGGCACAATGCTCCAACTGTCATTGAAAAATGAGGAAAATAGTATTTTTACTTTTGTGAAATAATTTAACGTTTTTCAACCACTATCAGTATTTTCCAATGCTGCAGAGCAGTTAATACTCTGGATAAAACAGAGGCAAAGTAGTAAACCTGCAGAAGGAAATATCCCCTCCTCCTCTCACAGCTGTGTGGCATGGGCAGCACTTGAGACTCATCCCCTCTCACGCTGCTTAAAGAGTTTTAACACTGCCTTTGCTCCTTATCTCTACTTCCCTCTCAGCAGATCCTTAGAAGGATCCTGCCTCCTTTTCTCCTGGATGGATTCTGCCCACGATGAGGAGTGGCTGCACAGGGCAGCCCAGTCCAGGTACAGAAATATCCATCTCTTCAAAGTGTTGATGACGCTGCCTCGTAAAGGAGTAAACCCAGAATGAGCTGGAACACCACAGTTTGGGAAGCAAAGGGGCACTGCAGGATAGAAATAAATATATGTAGTGTTATCCTAAATTTGGCTTCAGTAGTTACCCAGAGAGACAACCATGTCCAGACAGGGAATACAATCGTTACTTAATGGACTCCAGACAGCAGATAGTGATAATTTGAGGATGCTGACAAACAAAACTGCTGTGTTCTGATCCACTGGGTGATGTTCTAAATTGGCAGCCTCGTTGTCTTACTGCATGACCTTGCATCCGCCAGCCTGGTGAGTCAGCAGGATCACTGACTCTGGAATGTGGCACAGGGGAAGGAAAGCAAAAATACCTCGGCACAGAAAGGCATGCATGAGGGCAAAGCAGCACCTGGAAAAGGGCAGTAAATAGAGCTGAGTAGTGAGGAAAGAATACAGGAAACTGGGTACCCAACAGGAGAGCCAGGAAGGAATATCAAAGCATTTTCAAAGGGCCAGAGGTACCATGTGACAAACAAGGGCACCACCGGGCACTCAGTGCTCACTGGTCTGTGCAGGGACAACAGGAGCAGTGTAGACACAGCATCTCTTTTTTTATCTGAGAAGTCACATCAGCATTTGGTTTCCTTTTTCCTGATACTTTCCTGATGTTTCATGTAGCTTTGGAAAAACACTGGAAAAAAACTGAAAAAACGAATTTTATTTAGCTATAAAAACCCAAGTGTTTTTCTAATTCATGGTATTCAGAGACTAAAATGCATCTTTAACACTTCTGTATATGAAAAAAATGTAGGATCTGGCCATCAGTGAAGAAAACACTGAGGCAGACTCTGAGTTGGGACTATCAGTTCCTCACTCAGGTTTATGTAGGAATCATCCACAGAAGTAAATTTGGGTGCAAATATTATACTTATATAAATTTTACCCCCCAGTTTTACTGTCCCAGTGAATTGAACCAGGAACCTCAATGCAGAACCTTTAAAATCTCATTAAATCCCTCCTGACTCCAACACATACGTGCATACACAAACACAAATCCCATGTGGTCTTAGTCAACTTTGAATATTTGTTTACTGACTCCCCAGCTGTGAGGACTGCAAAAATGCTTGAAAACCAAGTACATCCTGAGATCTGGCAGCTGGAAGTTTTAAGTGTCCCCCAAATAATGAAACTCAGCAAAATCATGAACTGCCAACCTTGTTCTTAGAGATATTAATTACAGTCTGCAACTGCCTGTACAGGGTAAACTCCTGCTCTAAGACAGTGGGAGCTTTGCTTTGGCTTTCACCTGCCCAGGTTTTTTTCAGTTCCTGTTCACTTCCAGTGTGATAAAAAAACCATAGTTTTTTCTATCTTCTGATTTTTTCCTGGTCACCATGAGAACAGGGAAGCACTCAGTTTTATGCTTTTGTTTACTACTAATAAAAACAGAATGGATGAAAATGCCATTTTGTTTTTTAAATGTCTACCTGGTAACATCTTTTGGATTATTAGTCAAAACTGCCTAGATAAATGTAAATTATTCCTTCTGCTTCTCCTCAAATTCAAAATTAGACAGTTTCAGAGAGGCCCATCCTAACACAAATTAAGAAAATGCAAAATCCCTAACATTATATCTGCAATTGTCTGCCCTCTACTTTCTTTGGTAAAGGCAAATTTTAAAGTACATCCAATTTGCATATAATTCATTGTGATCTAAGGGTTTTAAATTAAAAGTGTTTTATTAAAATTAAGGCCCAAACCAAATCTGCTTAGGCTGTGGACATTTAATGACATAAATCTTTGAAAGTGCCTGTACTTTTACAGGCAATTTTTTAAAAGAATAGAACTAGATGGATTAAAAGCTTGGAAATTTTGCTAATCCTGTTTAGGGTTGGAAATCCAGACTTTAGATTCAGCAGGGCTGAATGGGATTATTCACTCATTTCTATTACTAATTTACCGTGACCCTGTAAAGGTTAAGTTAATGTTTGTGTGCTTTTTTTACACCATTTTTCATATGGGTCTAATTACTGTGCAGAAGATTGATCATTTCAAAGAACGAGCATAGTCCAAAATATCATTCACTGAAGTTTCTAACTTTCTAACTGAGACTCACAGGGTATAGTATCACCAATATCTCACACTGAAACCTTTTCTCATCCATCAATAACTTGGCTCAAAAGATGGATTCTGGCATTAATGCCTTCATTGGAGGAGAACAGGGTCTCTCATTCTCTCCAATATATATAAACATAAGATTGTATGTCACCACATAGCTCATGGCAACAGCATATAAAGGTTTGCCTCTGAAGAGATTTATGCTGTGAGGACCCTATCTGTGAAAAGTCAGAGGAAAAAAATTGTAGGGGCTTACGGGTTCTGCTGATAAAATATTGGTTCTGCCTGAAGGAGCGTGGGGTAATGAAGTGCAAAGAACAGGATAGAATCCTCATTATGGCTGAAACGGAATGAGAGGGTAGTCTCTAGTAATTGCAATGAAAACTTGCTTTCATTAGTTTATCTTGATGTGCTTTCATCAACATGTGCATTATTTACATGCTAAAGACAGAATATGAGAGAAAGTGCTTCACTCAGCCAAAGGCAGAACAAGAAGTGAAACTCAGGTTTTCTGAGTCAGCCACTACAAAACCATGCAAAACACTTGGACTTTCTCATGAAATAAACAGCATATGCTCAACTCTGCAGTGCTCCTTTGGGTTCAGCTTCAGTCAAGGCCATCCAAGTTCACTCACACAAACCTTTATTAGTCAAAACTTTGCCTCAGCAAAGAAGCCTGCTCAGTCCACAATCAAGAGGTGTTTTGGGGAAAGCAAAAGACAAACTTTTCTCTTTGATAAGAGGGCCTGGATATTCCTGAAATCATAGCTCCATCTTCCATCCATCATCTCAATATCAGCAGGTTACCAGCAGGAGCTTCTGCAGGGAAACCAGGCAAGTGATTAACAGTTCACAGACTGTTCCACAGCTGTTCTGGACAAAAAGAACAGAGTTTCTTGTACAGCTGCCTCAATTCACACCCAAGGAAAAACCCCCAGTGTAAGACCAACAGATCATACATTTTTGTACCCTGTCCTTGACATAATTTACATTTATCTTCTATTCAGTGCAATTTCATGATGGCAGATTTGTCTAAATGTGACAGGCATAAAGCACTTTGATTTTGCTGGTGTCTGAACTAACAACATCTACAGTTTTCTTGGCAGATACAAAAAAGACCTTAATCAGGTGGCCTTTGCTGGGGAGGGGACTGTCTGCAGCCTGAGAAATGTGATCTCAGATCAGAGTGGTGACCGAAACAAGCTCAGAGAAGAAACGTGCCTGTATTTTGCACTGAAGTTTCCATTTCCCAGGCCGGATCAGCAGTCCGGGACGGGATGGTTTTCCTGGAAGTGCAATATGGCACTGCCCTCTAGTGCTGTGTGCCAGACCCAGCACAGCCCGAACAGCTCAAAGGCAGAATTGTGTTACAACACGTGGAAGCATTAGATTAAAAGATTACGTTTCCTATCCGCTGCTCTCTGTGTCTTAGGACTCTGTGCAGTGACGTGATGACTTTTGGTCAGGCCCTGTGATTTGTTTGCTGCTTATATGGAGTAAAGTAACACTGGAAGAGCAAAAAACACCAAAATCAGGCAAGAGGCATGAAAGGAACTATGTTAAGAAAGTGAGACAACATCAGAGGAGAGGGGTTGTTCAGTGAGACAGTAATCCCCAGGCAGGGTAGGACTGTCTTTCCCTCTATTAAATAAAACTCCCAGAACTCTCAGGTGGCTTACAGATGGTTTCCCATCAAGGTTTTCCTGAGATCATATGGGAAAAATTTGTCAACATTCAAGACTAAGGCAATTTCTTGGTCAATATTTAGTCCCTCGACTCATAATGAAAAGAATTATAATTAAAGTTTTGCTTTATGAGACCAGCTTCTGGATGCTGATAAAACACTTGGTGGGAAATTGTTCTGAACCACAAAAAAAGGGCTGCCAAAGGAAAAACACATTGGAACTGCACTGACTCTGAGTACAGTTAGGTAGGATGTGACTAAAATAACTTTGGCTGTCAGCACTGAGTATCTCATGTTTATTGATGGCTGTAATTGTTACTGCTGCGGGAGGAGGAAAGTTGAAATTAAACAAAACTATTCATGCTGAAATAGTTCAAAACTTGATTGAAAACGTATCAGAGTCCACAAGACCTTTGAATTTTGGGCCAATACTTCAAAATATGTAAAGAGAACTTCAAGCATAGCTCATAACTGGCATGAACAGTGTAGAGTTAAAATATCTGCAGGAGAAGATTCATGAAAAAGTCTTTTCTGCATTTTTCTCATTTAAAACCCATTACTTTTTCTCCAGATAGAGATGCTGCTCAGGAACTGGAAAGGTTAGGATAATTATTGACAATTTGGACAGCTGAGGGAAAAAGACAGGTGAGGAAAAACACTCATCCCTCAGCTAGAGTGTTCTTTTTTAAAGTATATTCTATAGCAAGGTGATAAACTGAATGTAAGCAATGTGAGCATCGTTCAACATCCACTGAAGTCTTTAAGTGTTCTCTTTTTACTTCAGTAGTCATCTGTCTAAGCCCCAAAGGCAACATTATGATTTTAAATTAAAATCTTAAAAATTTTTAAGCATTCAAAGTTTTTTCATTTTTGTTTTCAAACACAGCTTAAAATGAAAATGAAACAAATTACATTTTCTCTCATGTCTTTATTGTGGATCAAACCTATGAGTTCTTATTTATGCTTTCCTTTTTACTGAAGCAAAAGAATGGTTACTTCATGGTTTGTCCCACTGAGATGAAGTAGTTTGATAAATTCTGCATCATACCAAAATGTGATATTGTAAAACTGCTTTCTTTTATTGACAGGGGATGAAATGCTGCTGCCAAATGCAATCACTCGTATTTTTGTAAGACATTTGTGACAATCTCTTAGTATAATCAGTTTTATGTAATTTAGGTAGCTGTCTTCATTTCTCTGTTTGGTGAAAGCACACCATAAGAAGTAATGCTTTTTGTCATTTTTTTTCCAGTTAATTGAATTACATAGCTTGCAACTAGAGTAGGAATAGTACTTCAGAGTTATTTCTAGGAGAACACAGAGGAAAGCAACAATTGTCATAGTTCAAAGCAAATCTTTTTCTATTTTTAAACACTTTTACCTTGCAACATGCAAGAACCCTACAATAAGATCTTGCCCAATTACACTTCAGTCCAACTTCACCCTATAGCACATGGAATGCTAAAAATGGTAAAATCCAAGTCAAATTTGTAACGTTTGTTTCTTGAAGTTAATAAAAATGCCAAACAGGAGTGCTGGTGAGATCTGCAACAGCCCTCTGGTGTTACAAGAAGCAGATTACAGATCAAATCTTCATTTCCTTTTGCCCTCTATTGGGCTAACATTTTATGACCTTTATAAAACACCAGAACCAGTGGAATGCTGTCATTTTGCACTGTTGTGTGTAAAAAGAGCCCAGAATCAATCCTGTCTTGGATTTACTGTTCATCCTCCCTGCTGCAATGATTGCAGGAACCAATCATTTACCTCTGTGTATCATCACAGGATATTGCAGTGATGTACCTGTAAATCATCTTCTTGAGAAAAGCCTGCAAGCTTGGCTGCTCCCTCCCCTTTCTGGTCCCTCTCCCATCTCTGTGTATATTCAAATCATCATTCAGGCTTTTCTGATACAACATTTTCCAGCATCAGTGTCAGTTCCTGTCTCCCAGCATCTGCCAGAGATGGATGACCAATAACATTGGCTGGGAATGAGCTTTTTATTGCTGGAATTCCTTGTGCAGTGCAGACTCGTTCAGTCAATAACTCAAACCAGGCATACAAATCTCCTGGCTTGGTAAAGAATTCATCTTCCCTCGAGCTACCAAAGACTGAAAAGAGCACCTAAAAACCTGGCTGTTAGCTGGTTCTTTTATTTGCAATGTACATAAGGCCAAAGCAATAGCAAGTGGAGTTATTTCTCACTGAAGAAAAACTATTTGTTTTTTCTAAGCTGCAATCAAAACAGGCTTGATAGGCATCAGTACAAGAATATTGCTTTCAAGTAAAGCATTTTCCTATTGTTGCAACCACAGCAATGGAATAAGAAACTGACTGAAAGTTAGGGAGTGATTAATGATGGATCTGAAGCTGGTTTTGTTCTGTGACCTTAATGAGAAGTGTGATCTCAGAAGAGAGGCTGCTGAAGCATGTAGGAAACAGCCCCCTTCACAAATCAGACTTAGTTAAAATCAGCTTCTAGAAAAGATTGAGTCAGACGAATTCACAAAGTTAAGGCCATTCCATCAAGGAAACAGAGAACAAATATTCAATTCCTGAATAAGCAGCACTACTCTACTGATCCATCCTACATCCTCTTTGGAAAGACCAACATCTTTCTTCTGCAGTGTCTGATGTCATATAAACTTGGCAACACAATGGTGACTGCAGGAGCTGATCCAGAAGGAGAACAGAACCAGAAATGGATTCCGTTTGAAAAATCAATTAAGCAAGGACTTTAATACAAAAATGCAATTGCTGGTCTGAAGTGTAAAAACAGACCACAAAGATCATAATTGTTGATTGTAAGCTCAGTAAGTCTTACCAACCAAATATGCAAATACTGCCCTCTCTGAGCCTGAAAAAAACGAGACACATTTTGACAGTAGGATGACTTTCCTTCAGACTGTATCAAAATGATGGACAGGAATGATTCGTGGCATGGGAAAGTTTGCTCTTGTCACAAGGGAAGGAGCTACTAAAAAAGCAGCCTTGGGTTGTCTCAGGGGTAAAGGTTTTCCTGATTGAGATTATTTATAGAGAATTAGTTTTTATGGTGGGCATTTTATTGTTTTCTTTTTCTCTTGAAAATTCCATCCGTTCCTTGTGATTCATTTCACATGTTCCAGATGAACGAAGCATATCAAGGTGTTCTTTGTAGAAAAATTCCAGCAGCAACTCAGAAAACTCACCATCACTGTAAGTAAATCCAGCAATCAGAAAATTACTAATATTTGTCAAAAATGTTCTGTCTTTTCCCTCCTAATCAGCTAAATACTGGAATAAAGGGTCTACTTTGAAGAGAATCCTCCACATCCTGGAATGTATGTATATTTTATGTTGGTGTAATGAATTTCTCTCCAGGCAGATGAGAACACTCATGAGCAGTCTGCATATTTAAAATATTTCCTGAGCTGTATCTGCCAAGAAGGACACTTTGCATGGGAAGCTGATTGCAGCTTCTGCTTTATTGTACTTGCAGAACAGGCTCATTGCCATGGCTGGGCTTTACCAGGGTTGTCTGCTCTGCTTCAGCAGTTCTGTTATATTAGAATTTATTATTATAATCCGAGTGTCCATTCTCTGGAACATTTATTCTTCTAAATTTCTCATCAGTGATTCTAAGGAAAATAACGTTTTTATTTTCCATTGAAATATCCCATGTTCATGCTTTCATTGATGGAAAAGGCTCTTTTAAATCAACCTTCAAAACCATATCTAATAATGTCTGTTTATGAAATCCTAAGCCACTTTAGGATGATGATTATATGATCTAAAATTCAGATTAAAAAGAAAGATACAATCAAATACCATTAAAATTTCAGGACAGTGCTTAGAGGGCTATATTGATAGATTATCTTGTTTTTTGTCTTCTAAACTGTTCTTCAGATCATTCTGGCTTGTCTCTGGACCTTTGATATTCTCCTCCCCAGAGAGACAGCTGGGGGTGAACTGGTGCACTATATCCCACAAAATGCTTTATATCTCCAGCCTCACATGGTCCAATGTCCATTTTATGAGAACAGAGGCCTCTGGGGGCTGTCAGGAGGCATAGGAGCTGTGGGCAAAGTGTTTTCTGTGCACAGATCATATGGATGCAGCTTCTGTTACAGATGGAGTGTGGCAGTGTTCACTTTCAAGTTGTTTCTCAGCCAAGTCTACAAAGGGAGGATGAAATGATGACATGCTCAGTGGTCACAGAAAAGCTGTTCATTTGTTCTTAGAATCTGTGCTGGGTATGAAGTAGAGGTTTGTTTGGCTTTTTTACACTTATCAATGTTGCTTCTTCACAAAACCCCCACCCCATCTTTGTGAGTGACTTGGATTTTATTTTATTTCATTTCTCTGTGGCATTCAGCACCAGGCAAAAAGGGAATTCTCCCTTTCCCCATCCCTGGTCAATTTTAATAATTTCTGTGGACCCTTGGCCACTGTGCAGTAAGAGATGCTGTGAGTCATGGAACTGGACTGCACAGCACTGAGGTTCTAAAATATAATCCTGATGGGTACTGAAACAGCTAAATCCCCACAGAACAAAACAGTAAAACCAAACAGACTAAACCCCCAACATTATGGCCCTTGAGACAATCCTAAAGCTGTTGTAAATCTCCACTACCTGCTCTGACTCCCATATAATTCTGACTGTCATACACCTGAGACTGGTCCTCCTCATGTAGTAATGTAGAGAGCATTATGCTTTAACACAGCTCTAAAAATGGGCAATTTTCCTTTTGACTGCCCTTCTCCATTTTTAACAGGACAATGAGGAGGGAATGGACTTTTTCTTTTAAAGAAAGTATTTTCATTCAATCCCCTCTCCTTGAAAAAAAAACACCAGGAATTGTAAAGGCAGTTTTAATTTTCACTCTTCTTTCTTCGTGAAAGATAATTCTCTTTTTCAATGAAAATAATCAGCTGAAGATGGATCTTCCTCCAGATAAAATATAATTAGAAAGCAGTTTCTTCAAGGAGGAGTGATTCAGTAAATGACATTCATCTGTTTGAAGACACAGGATCTTTTAGCATAATTAGAATGGGCTCATTTTACAGCTGAGTACTTTGTGTCTCTGCCCTCCCACCTTTGGGTTTTGTATTTCACCATGCTGCCCAGGCTGCCTGGGAAACACTGAGGCCCAGTTTGAGACATTGCATGTCTCAGTCTTTCCCTTCTGAAGCATTTGTAGTTCTGGATCGTTGGAAGAAAGGTGCTTTAGATAAGCAAAGTTTATTTATTAATCAAATGGGCAAATCCTTGCTTAAGCAGTTAATAAGTTATAAGTTATTAATTAGTATTAATATATTGGTATAATTAATTAGTATTAATAAGTATAAGTATAAGTTATAAGTGGCCTGGAAGCTATTCAACTCTACTTCATTCATAACAATAATGGTTTACTGTGTTAGAATCTGAAATGTTTTCAAATCTACTGTCTGCCCCATGAAACTTCAAGATCAGGTCTGGCACAAACAAAAGGCTGCTGCTACAATGTGTGGAGAGGTGCAGGAGCCCCAGCTGGTGAGCATTCCATTTACCAGCATTCACCAGTGAAAGACCCTTTTTTTCGTCTGAAGTACATTAGAGCAAGTAGGAAAAACTAATAGCTCTGACTTGAGGAGGCCAGACAGTCTGTGGACAAGCCCTGTGCTGATCTCCACCGGCCCAACCAAGGCTCCTCAGCTCCTGCCCTCAACACTCCCATTATTCCCTGGCAATTGCTGCCAGTTGGCTTGGTAACCACGGACATATTTGAACAGCTGAATTCTTCCCTCAGTTACACTTGGCACCACCTCGGACTTCAGGGGAGCTGCAGGGTGTAACTGAGGGCAGAACTTGGCTGCTGGCACCCGCTGCAAACCAGGTCAAGGCTACCAGTTGCATTTTACCTTTAATACTTTAATCCATAGCATTCGTGAAAGGAACCTAAAGCATGCACTGTATCACCTTGCCTGGGAAAGCCCTCGGTGTGGGCGTAAGAAAGTGTTGTGCGCAAAGCTGTGCCCATTTCTGTGTCAGGAGCCCATTTCTCATACCTGCAGTGTGCGCTCGGTGTCCCTCGGGCTGCACCATCACACCGAGCTCAGCCAGCGCTTGAAACGCTGCTTTGTTTTAATCACATGTTTTTATTTCATGAAACAGACCTAAGTGTCCTGAAACTAAAGGAGTGTTTTTTCATGCTGCTATAATTTGTGAAATAATGAGACATTTTGGTCTGTTAACTCCTCTTAAGTCTCACCACAATGTTATGCTTTGACTTCATTTGTGGTTGCAAAATATTTACTTTTCTCTTTAGCAGATTATATGAAGCTGTGTATTTTGTCTTGGGAGATATATACATATATTTATATATATTTAATCTCAGTAGAAGCTGTTAGTAAAGCTACTTTTGTGCTCTGATCTAGTTTTGCATCCTCTTTAAAAATATTTACCAGGATAATGTGAATTTATTTGCTGATGCGATCTTTTCTCAAAAAAACCCAAAAGGTTGACATACTAATAATGTGGGGGTTTTCACCATGCAGGTCATATGTACACAAAGAATTTCTCACTTGTATGGGGAACAAATTCCCCAAACAATTATATAGTAATATTAAACCTTCTCTCATTGGAGATTATAAATGGAAGGTGGTATTTTTAAAATTGCCAGAGGGAATTAGGATCTTAAGCCTTCTAAAAAGTCAGAGTGAGTTTTTACTAGGTCAAACTCCAGAATAAAGGAGGCAGTACTGTCTGCTTAGGATTTAAACAGCAGAACACCTGGGCTTACTTCCTTTCCTTTTCTATCAACATCCAGTCATCAAAAACCTGATCATCACTCACTTCCCAACTGAGCTGCTATCCAAGCAGAATTCAGACAGTGAAGGTCCAATGCAAATCTGAAGAGGCACAACATTCAGGACATTTCTGATTCCTCATTTGAGCCACCTGTGGTTACACTGCTGCTTACGCAACAAAACTGTGAAGCAATTAACAATTTAATTAAATGTTTGTAAGAGGTTATGATATCCTTTGAGAAAAACAACTGTGTACCTAGCCACGATTCTCTGCCCTGACACCTCCAGTGTGACAATTCAAATCTGACTCCCTCAGTGTCTGGGAAGGCCCCTTTACCCCGATTTTCCGTGGTAATTTGAGACCATCCCAGCCAGTTCCTGCCTCTCCCCATGCCCCATCAGCTCAGTGCCTTGATGTCTCCATCAGTGGCGTTATCTCGGGGACTTCCCTGGTTTCTCTGCAGAGTAGTCCCTGCATTGTCACAGGTAGCTTTTCCCATCCATGGTATTTTCCTTGCTTACACTGAAATTCAGTTTAATGTTCTCACCACAGTGAATGTTGCAGACTCCTGTCAGGATCTTAATTTTTCATGGCCCGTCAGTCTGTAGGTGATCTGCAATTTCAGTCACTTAGCTTACATTTTCTTTCTGCCTGACCTGAAACCCTAGACTTAAGAAAAAGTAGATTTTCAGAAGTCTTTAGGCACCTTAAGAAAGGCATCTTTTTCCATTAAAAAGGGACTTATGAAGTATCTAATTCCTGTTGACTACCAATGGAAAAGCACTTAAAGTATTTAATAGCTTCTAACAATTTCATTAGCTGCTCCCAAGTGTTGTTAAGTCCCTAAAACCACTTTTGGAGATAGCAACCTCTCTTTTTACCTGGTGCGTTTTTTCCAATTGTGGAAGCAGAGAAAGGACCCAGAAATAAACACGAATATATTCACTTTAAAGTCTCTCTGCATTGGAGAAGCAGGATAAAGGAGAGGTTTGTTGTACTTTCTGTTTGTGGACCTCTGCTGTCTTTGAACCTCAGTTCCAGCTATTGACAATCTGCGACTGAGAATCTTTATACTAAATACCTATATTAAGGAAGAGACTCCTAAAAAAACCAATAAATTCAAACTGGGCCTAAACTCCACTTTTTTGATTTTTTGGTTGGGTTTTTTTTGTTTTTTTGGGTTTTTTTCCCCAGAACTTAGAGATAATATAAATTCCTGACCTTTGTTTTCATTCTTATGTGGTTTTAAGGCAATTTGGGGAAGGGAGGGAGAGGAAGGAGGAGTGAAAGGGAATTTTTAGTTTTTCCACGAGACACATCTTGGAGAAGGATGAATTAATTTAGGAAACAACAGATGCATATGTGTTCCAAATGTCCCAGGGTTTTTTGAGTTTGCCAGGGAAAATGTGTTTTATTATTTTCTTTGAGACCTACTACTTTCTCCTAGTAGAGTCCCAGGATTTCTGAGACTTATTTTACATAAGAGCCAGAAAAGTTGGATTCAATGGGGCAGTCTGACATGCTCTTGCACCTCCAGATGACAAAAGTCAGTTTTGCTGAGAAACCTCAATCTGGTGATTCTAAAGCAAAAATTAAAATCTACATTAAAGAACTTGAATACAAGCACTGAGGTGATCCTACAAAAATCACATTTTTATCAAAGGCTTTGGAGTGTAGCCAGGGATGAAATCCTCCATATAATACATATCTAGTGAAAACATGCCCAAGGAATTCTGGGCTAAGGGAAGTGAACGGCTACACACTCATCCTGCTTTTCAAAGAGGTTAGCCAAGGCTTCCTTTTTTCCAATGATAATTTTCTTGGATGCAAAGAAGAGCAGCAGATGCCTCCAAAACTTTTCCCATGCAGTGCTTTGTCAGTGTACTCCAGAGGGCAGCATGGTAATACTGCTGAAGTGGTCTATCAAGCCATACAAGATTCCTCTGATTTTTCACATTAAAAATAAACCTCAAATTATTTACTAAAATTTTTATACAGAGAAGCTATCAAGCATATGAAAGCAAGATTGGAAGAAATGCTCTTTTGACTTCTTAGGTAACTATATAAAGGGATTTATAAGGAGATTAAGTTTAAATTAAAAACATTAAAATAATATTAAATAAAAATAGGTTTCATTGTCTTTAAAAAATGTTTATTTTTTGATGATTTTCCTGCTCAGCCTCAATTTTGGATGAGAAAAATGTTAATATACTAACTGTAAGTATAATAAATTCTGTATTAAGCTCTTTCTTCAAAGTCAAAGGTATGTATAAAACCTCTGCTTGATAGTAAATTCCATAATTTTTAATATCTAAGTAAGGTAATTTTTAAGAAATCAAACTTCTTAAGAAGTATTACTTCACAAAATGTTCACTGTGCTCTTGGAGCTTCTAGGTGCTGCAGCTTAAGAAATTATTTTGGCGATTTATGTCTAAAATAGATCTAATGGAAAGCACAGTTCTTCACAGGAGAGAAAAAAACCTGCAAAGCGTCAATTACAATATTTGACAAGGTCATATTATTGGATTAAAATGCCCTTCCATGGGCATCCACAATAATCACAGAGGACATGTAGACATAAAAAACGTGGCAGAGACAAGCTGTGAAAAAAACCAATATGGTAAATATGTATTTAACTGATCCCTTCAGTTAAACAGCAATAAAAATATTCCATTATACAATAGAAGTAACAGTGTGGGTTGTCACAAAGAATGTCAAGAAAGAGTGCTCTTGAAGACATAATATTCCCTTCAGACATGGGATGTGTATTCCCCTCCTCTCATAAATATTTATGATTAATTATTATAAAAATTATATTTAAATTATTAGGTTTTTTATTTCACAGAGGAATAACCGTCTTTTCTCTGTGTTACTTCTGCATGTGTGAAGCTCACCCTCTTCCTGTTACACTAAATCAAGCTTGTTTGGGACAGAGGCTGTGTAATTGCACTCTTTGTAGAACCCTGTAGCAGTATTGGCAGATGGAGCTGGGGCTGCTGAGTGCCGTGTGTAAAACAAACATTCTTGGGTTTGGTTTGATTTCACTGCCAACGCTTTAGGTCAGCCCCTAAGCTACTTTAATTTTTAATTAAAGCACATCAATAATACCCTCTGAATGCTTGCTTCTCTGTTGTTTCCGGCTACATGCTAATTGTTTTTTGTCCACATTTACACAAAATTTAATTTTCTGCTTGTTATCTGGAGAATTTCCATAGCAATTGTAAGAGCTTTTTTTCCCTTGCTGCTCTGGGTGTGCTGACTTTCTCCAACAGACACCTGCTCTGAAGTTAAATCAGACTCTCTGCCACCTTCTTATCCACTTCCCCCATGGTTTCCACAGAATAAAAAAATTAGTCATTAGCCTGTAATTATCTTTAATTCACTGGTACTTTCCTTGGACCAGCTGCATGAGGGGCTGAAAGTGGTGCAATGAAAAGCCTGAAGCATCAGAAGAGTGAGCTGCGCACGCTTACACACAACTGCACGTGCACCACTTAGCCACAACACAATTAACACTCTTGCCCCAAAGAAATTATGATCCAAGGCATTCTGCAAACTTTAAACAGGTGCTGTGTTGTCTGTGGTGCCAAGTCCCTCAGTTCCTACCAGGAATCCTACAACATGTGACATCTTCCTAAAATCTCCTCTCTGACAGTTGTAAGTCCACATGAGAACATCCAGATTCATTTTAGGGGAAAAAAAAAAAGGTTTCTGTCATTGAAAAGAAAAAGACTGGAAAACATGACACAAATGTTTCCTTAAGGCTCAGTAAACAGAAAGCAAAGTATTAAAAAAAAAAGCCTTTTTAAAAAGTTCTTTCATTTAAAAATCATTTTTTTAAAACTTAAGGGCGAGCCTGTGATGTTTTAGCACTTCAGGTTGACAGAATGATCAGTGGAACTATTCACAGAGTATACAGATAAAAATGTGCAAAAGATCTTTGTCAGATCTGGGCCTACAGCCAGCCTCTCACTCCCCAAGAGCATGTCATATGGCATTACTTCTAAATTTGGCTCAAATTTGTTTTGGTGCATGCAGAATTTGTCTAGATCCGAAGCTAGTTCTGCATCTACCATTTAAAGCTTTTCCATCACATGTAGAAATCTCCAAATAAATAAAATTTACAAAGAAGCTTTTATCTGGATGTAGATGTGTTTACAAGTAAGAATGAAAGCAAAACAACACAGGGATCCAGGGGCTGATACCTGAGATATAAACTACCGCTGATCACAGTATTTAGTAAATTACCTAAAAATACCTACCTCAGTTTCACTGCCTGAAGTCAGAGAGCATACTCCCCTTCTTGCCTTGACTACAATTTGCCCCATAAAGCCTCAGGGAATCAAAATAAATGCAATGGCAGAAATTGAAAGGGATAATTTCCTCCCTCTCCAACATTTTCCATGTAATGTTGGCACCTCAATCTACAAAGAAACAGCAAAAGAAATCTTTGACAATGACTGCATGTCTAACATTGCAGCCCCAGCCTCCCCCTTTACAACTGTTTGTGCTAAATCACTTTTTATTTGCCACCTGGAAAAAGCCAGTGCTCAAGATGAGGATACACTGTGCATTCAGTGCCTCCCCTAACCCCTTCCAAACTCCAGAAAACTCGGAAAAAGGGTGGAGTTTGCTCATCTCCCAATAAAAGCACAAAATGTAAAGATCAAAAGAAAATAACTGCCAAAGAGAAAAGGGTTCTTTTCCCTTAACCTGCTGAAACACACAGAATATCACATAAACAGCCCCCCTCCTCCATCCCTTCCTGAGGAATTCTACCTGCTGTGAACACATTTTGCTCTGAACAGAATTGTCACCTGAGAGAAAACTATTGTCACCTGAGGGAAGGGTCCTCTTCTGTCACCCGAGCGAAAACTGTTGTCACCTGAGGCAAAAAACCTGTGCTGTCACCTAAGGGAAGGCTGCTCTGTCACCTGAGGGAAAAACTACTGTCACACAACATAATAATATAAAAATAGAAATGTTATAATAACTTTATAGAAATATAAAAATAGAAATATTATTTCACACAGTTTGTGAAAGAACTAGCCATGGGGTGGGACAGTGGTTAGCCAATCCACCGCCTAATTTCAATATTGAAAGAAAACACACTAGAATATATTTTGAAATTTGTTAAGTTTTTAGACTTAGAAAGAAATGTGGAAGTCTAATGGTAGTTTTAAATAGAAAAAGGTAAGACACTCCATGTGGAAAGTGGGTGCAGAATTGGCATTCTGCAATTTTTCAGATTTAGTTTTTTATTAAACAAAACATTAGATAAGTCCAAACTATTTTCTTGACTCTTGCGAATTTATGTTTTGAGCCTTTGATTGAACCCCAAACCATTCTGGCTAAATGTCTCACGCTCTGAGGCTTTTACCTGAGAAATGCAGACCTGCAGTGCTTTTGACCTTTTATTTATTTTGACAGTATTAACCTTCAAATGATTCAAGAATATAATCTTAATGGATGCAATTTCCTCTTGCAATTTTCTTCTGACATGGCGCATTCAAATGTTGTGGGACTGACTGTCGTTGTTTGTGCTGAAGTTCTTTCGCTGCTACCACAACTTTGGGATTACAACGGCTCATTAGCAGGATAATGGCAGTGTTTCTTCAAACAGCATGGTTCCTTTTAATTGTCTTGAGACAATCTGACCTTTTTTCAAAAGGAAATCAAATAAGTTTATTGTTGCCAAAAGATCTTGGGAAATAAAAGAAAAACAGGTTGCAATAGTACTGAATTAAAAAAAAAAAAAATCAAGCCAAAACCAACATATATGTTACTGCTAAAATTTGATAAGATCTATGCAATTAAAAAATCATTCCTCTTTGGATTACTTTAAAGTTTCTTGGTGGTATTTTTAGACATTGGAATATTTCTTTTAAACTTAATACAAAAAATCTGTTTAATATTTTTTTCAACAGAAAGTAGTTTATCAAAGACTTTGAGACCATCTCCTGAAAATTCATGAGGATCTAAAACATTAAAAAACTTGAATGAAAACTACAACTTAATTTGTAGTGCTTCAGAAGTTTGGGGTTGGGATCTGATTTTATGAAAATCTGGTTCATTTGGCTGACTTCTGTTCAACTCCATATGTATGTGAAATGATGGACAAGAAGAGCTATTTATTGTACATTCCTAAATTTTAATCTCTTTGAATCTTTGATCAATAAAATCGAAAATTACCTCTCTTCTCTTTGGCCACTATGAGTTCTAGTATTTGCTCATATTTAATAATGAAGGAAAAGGAAACGTGCTGCAATTATTCCTAACCTTTGCTTTCTTCTTTCATTCCTTTTTTCCCTTTCCTCACCCTCCAGTGTGACTGTGGCATTGAATACAGCCTGAGACAGAGCTGGTTCCAAACCCTGGTACTTATTTTTGGTTCATTAATTTTTGGCAAAGAAGGAACATTTAATAGGTCTGACATTCCCAGCTAGGTGGTGATTGATCAAAAGTCAGCACAGCCAATGTTGTTGTTTTTTCCAAATTTGTAAGTATGTTATTCCCTAGGAGCCCACAAAAACAAAGCAATTAGTCTGGCTTGACAGGAATGATGGTGGCTAAACCAGCATCAGCAGTGACAGCATTCCATGGGATTGCCTGTTCCCTATCTTAAATCTATTTACAAAATGATGAGGTAATGTGTGCATTATACAAATAAATAATTTGTATTTAAAGTGCATTATCTGCATTATGCCAGCTGCACCCTTCAGGAATGTGACATTGCTAAATGAGATTTCCACACACCTACAGGAATGAGCAGACACTGTGTTTATTAGCCTAGAAAAAGCACAGTCTTATATCAAAGACACCCAGTCTCTCTCTCTATTTCTTCCTGTTTGTGTTGTGTGTCTGTGTCAGCCTTGTCCTGAGCCAGTGCTGCTCTCCAGAGTCAGAGAGTCAGTCAGAGCTGGGAGCACCAGCCAAAAACAGCCAGCCCTGCCCAGCTGCCCCCGCAGTCAGTGAGTGCCTGCAGAGGGTACACACAGCTACTGCCTGCTGGGGTTCAGCTTCTCCCCTGCAGATGAAATTGTAACTGGCACAGGGTAGTGGAGGCTGGCAGCTCTCTGGAGAGGATCTGGGTGGTAAATCCAAATATTCAGGTGCTAATCCAGCCTTAAGCTGTTGAGCTGCTGGGTACTTTTATGTAGCCAGTACCTTTCCTGTGACTTGATTTCCCCATCTCTGAAGTAGAATCATGCTGCTCATTAATTGGAAAAATTAGAAATTCTAAACAAAAACATAATTGCTCTTATTGACAGGAAAAAAATCCCAGTTGGATTGAGTTGGGATTTCATAATGTTGGTAACACACTCCTGAACAAGGTGATGCTGCAGGTATTCAGTGGGTGACATTCACCTTGGCACAAATTTGGCTTATGTGGGACTGGTGAAATGGAGAACATAAATTTGCTTCATACACATTTCAGTAATCCCACTTTGAATCTGTGGAAGATTCTCTGTGGGTGTTGATCAGGTCCAGAGTACTGGGCCCCTGCCAAAACTCTGGCAGAACTTATTTTCCTTCATTTGGATATGTACAACAACTCAGAAAACGGAGAATGTCTATTTTGGTCTTATATCAGTAGGTTCAATGTCTCCCTAATTCTGATAACTGTATTTGGAGAATATGAGGTTTTGAATGAGCCCTGAGGAACTGTGCCTCCAGGGTTAATGAAAACAGTAAATGAGTCTGGTCTGGTACCCAGCAAAGCAGTTCTGGGTTGCCTGCTGCAGCTGGTAGACTTCCAGGAGGAGCCAGAAAAGGCAAAACTCAACTTTGTTTAAGAATACAGTTGGATGTCAAAGGCATGGGAGCCTGGAATTTCTGTCTGACTTTTCCTGCACAGTGATAGACACAGCAGGACATTGCTTTCTTTGAATGTCAGTGTCTGACTCATTCTTTTCTGAGTCTTAGTAAAGCTGATTAATTGGTGCTTAAGAGAAGCAGGGAGCTGAAAGTTGTCTACTGAGGTTTGATCTTGAAAGGAGTGAAAGACTGTATGTGTATTATTTGAACTTCAGGAAGAAATGAAAAAAATGTTATCTAACTGTACTGCTGAGTCATCTTAGCCTGGCAAGTGTTAGGAGCTGCTTAGGTCAGCTGAAAGATTGGGAAGGAAAATACTGACTTGAGAATTTTCTTGTGTCAACAGAGGGTCTCTGCTGCACCATGGGCTGGGATTTAGAAGTGGGGATCTGAAGGAGAACATTACAAACAGCAGCTGCTTTAAAAATAGCCTCATTCCTTTGCTTCTGACAATTACATGAAGTCATAGGAAATCCTGCCATAGCCATCCCTTCTAATTTTTCAACAAGCAATATTCACATCTCTGTTATTTTCTATCCTAGCTACATAACTTTGTGCTTGTTTAAGAAAAACTTGGTTATATATTCTTTGTTTAAATTGGCTTTGTCTTGAGCACAAATTTCAGATATGTCCAAGTGATTTACGAGCCTAATCTGACTGAATCACTCCTGAAAGTCAGACCTGACATTTTTGAAAGTTTTATCTGTGGGCTATTGCTAAAGTGAATCAGAATATAATTTTTCGACTTCCTTGGCTGAAGGTCTCAAGAACCTTTTGAACTTCTTAATAAATAATTTTATTCTAAGTGTGAAAATATTTATTGACCTTCCCCTCATATGATGGCAGCCATATGGCTTGCCCTCGATGATGGGAAAAGTTTGGGAGTGTTTTGACAAAAAATTTGGAAAAGGTTTCAGCTGGGGCTCTCAAGGCTTCCCTTATTGCACATTCTACTATAATTCCTGTGGGGTCCACTGACCAAGACATTTGCCCTGGGCCTTGAGCACCAAGTGGAGTGTGCCTTAACATCTTGTTTCATTTTGCATTCTAAAAGGGTCTCCAAGTGGCAACTCCTTCAGTTTCCTCTTTGCTTTTTGCCATCCCCTGAAATAGAAGGCACACGATGTTCCATTGCTTCCTCCAGCTATACACGCTGCATCTCCAGCATGCCAAGGTCTGCTCTATTAAGAGTTGTAAATAGCTCAGCTGTGGGAGGCTTTTCTTTACCTAAGTTGTGAAAGGGTTTGTCTTCTATCAGTTCTTTGCATGCAGCATAAGAAAGGAAGATTTACAGTAAAATAGGTTCTCTTTGGATTGCACTAGAAGATCTTTCATTCAAACAAGGGACAAGATGAAATTTCCACCAGGTTCCTTTCTCCTTCCCTTCTCCTTTAGCTTATTAAATATCCAGGGGATGAAAACAGCCTCTCACTGGCAGGACTTGTCCATAGAAGGTCACACAAACACTTGTGACCATAATTATTTTGTCTCCTTGCTCTCCAACACTGCCATGTGAATGAGGTCATGGTATTAAGTGATTCTAGCTGCTTGATATCTTCACATTATGGGAAGTCCTAAAGGGCCTCTGGCACTTGAGCACTGTGTTTGGGAACTATTACATAGGAATATTTTCTTGAGAATTTACTGCTGTTGTTGAATTTATATCTTTATGTGTTTTCTGTCTTTAAGTTATTCTTTCTTCCCAATAATACAAATGATCCAAATGTCAAGATTCTGATACTGTGTATTCTACAACTAGAGTGGGAGGCAGAAATCCCAACTCATTGATTTCAATTCCAAAAGGCAATACCCTCTTATAAAAGCTCTGTTATCTCAGTCAGATTCCAATGCAGAAAAATTAATCAAGGCACTTAAACTTTTCTTTTGCCACTGTGTTTAACATTTCTTTCTTTTTTCTCCAAAGTGTCAGGAAGTGGTGCTGAGTTGGCAGCCGTATATACCATCCCAGAGGAGGCTGTAAAGTAAGTGTTAGAAATGTTTAGTTCTGTCTATAAAAATGAGTTTTACTGAACTCTAAAAAAGTAGTAATGGAACTGCCTCTTCTAGCAGTTTTTGTGGTTATTAATAGATGTTAGTGCATTAATTATGTTCCATTGGAGATTTAAATTCTAATCCAAACTCTCCATCCGTATTGAATGCTTTCTTAACCTTAGCATTATCTGATAAAATTTCTGTGAACTCCTGTATGTAGAATGGAATTTACCACTGTATAAATAAGTAGGCTTGTGGGAATGATTATTGATTCATATAACTGGATTTTGAGGAGGAGACCTCTTTTTGATGGAGAGCTTGCCTTGAAGATTCATGTTACAATTCATCTGTTCACTTGTTTCACCACAGAAGTTATTGTAATTAAGGTATCTCATACACTAGAATAAATTTAAGAGACTGTGTTACAAAGATGGCCCTTCATTAAAAATACCAGAATAATTTCTTGTTGCTCCTTCAAAACGATTTTTTTATTATTTAAATGGTTAGACTGCTTCTAGTCCTCATGCACCATAACTGTCAACACGATGGTGCAAATATTAACAGAGTAATTTAACTTACTGAAGGGAACATAGTATCTGTCAGGAGTATTTCAGCCTTTGCTGCTCTCCTGGTAAAGAGAAATTGAGAATTTTTCCTTTTATTAACACATAATTTCATTTTAAAGGAACATCTGCTTTTTTGAATATCATGATATTCATGAGAACGATTGCTTTAAAATCCTTATCCAGCATTGTTGTGCCCTCCCAAGCTTCTTGTCAGTATTTTACAGTTTTTCTGAGGGTTCAAGATGCCACTGGGGGACAGATGACACACTGCAGTGTACCCTTACCATCTACTGTGTTACTTTCTGGTCTCAGGTTGCTTTTCCTTGAGCAGTTGGACACTATCAGTTGTCGTTTTCCCCTCTATTGTTTCTTTGCTGCAGGAGCTCAGCAAGTGGGAGATGACAGACTGTGCTGCCTCTGCTCGGGGAGCAGAACTCTGGTAGGGATATAAATTATTGGGAGAGTGTTCATCTCGGGAATTGCAGGCAGACAGAGCAGCTCTGAGGAGGTGCAAACTGTCAAAGATGGTTTGTTTCAGCTGAGGTTTGAATAACAGTAGAAGATAAAAGGGGCACACTGGAGTCACCGTAAGTATTCTCAAATAATTTCTTAGACAGTTCACTTACCTGATGAGCAGATTACTACAAGCACTTCTCGACACTACTTTTTGTCTTTGAAGAATGAAAATTGCATTTCGTTTAATGTGATGCAGGAGCAGAATGTTTCTTCGCTGTTCTCTAAATATGTAGAATATTTTATACGAACAATGGAATTTGAAGTATTTACTGGGGAGAAAACACTTTTGTTATGCCTTCCAAGTAAATGCTACTGTGTTAAACTGAGTATATACTGATACTATGATGTGTGGTCAATACCTTTAAATGGGACATACTTATAAACAAGTAATCATCATATTTAAGCCTGTGTGTCCATAATTTCTATTTATGGAACTGTTCATGTTTCTGTTGTTTTCTTCAAGAGTCAGTTTATGGGAGGGTATTAATAGCAGTAATTTACCTGCATTCACACATGAGCAAACCCAGTACTGAAAACTGGCAACCTGGAATGAGTATGCATAGAGTTCATGACAGTCCAAGACAAATTTGGGTTAAATTTTAAGGAAAAGTTCTTATTTCTTTTGATTCTCTGCAAAAAGGTAATGGGGTGGGTGTGTGAGTGTGTGTGTTTGCCATAACTAAAGAAAAAGTAATTTTGGGAGTTATCAAAACCTTTGGGGGACCAATTTTGAATAGAAATAATCAACCAGCCAAGGGAAGATTAAGGAAGCTAATTAAAATTAGTTTGCATTGTACTGCACACTCAGACTCTGACACATGGAATAAAAGAGTATCCTTTGGATTTTCTGAAACCTGGTTATTAACATGCAATTATTTCTCTGAGTGTTTTCCAAGCACTGTTTATTAGTAGCAGATTCAAAGCTCATGTACCTTCTATAGCAACACCACTTCAGGCTTTTAGAACATTTATGTGGCACTGCAAGAGGCTAGGTTTTTCATGTTTCATAAACTGATTAAGATGCCTTTTGGAAGTGAAAAAGAGGGATGCAAGTTTGCATGGGTCTGTTGTCTCTGAAAGAACTTGATTTGACTCTCGTCAGAGGCTCTAGATAAATGGTGATTTATGTAACTAAATAGTCTTGTGGAGACTGTTCCTTCTGATGGGAGAAACTTGGCCTGCACATGCATCTTGCAATTTAATCGACTGTCTTGGAGGTACCATGACATTCTTGTCTGTATTCTTTCCACATACTGGATGAAGCTGTACTGGTTTCTTTTTTTAAGGACAGTTTGATGATTTCAAGCAGATGATAAGGAAAGTTTCCACGGCACTTACCTAAAACTTTGTACTGAGTTCAATATAAGCAATGACAGAAGGGTAGCCAGTAATTCACTGAGGAATTAATACCCATTTCCTTTGTTTTCAATCTCATGGCATGTCCAATTACACTGAGTCTTTACTGCTAATCTCAACAGGCCCTTTCTTGCACTTCTTGCCTTTATTGTTCCTGCAGTATTCCTAGTGTGAACTTAGTGGATGATGCTATTAGATGTTGTAAAGATAGGTTCTTACAAGTACTTCCCGAATTTATGGAATAAATTGAGGACTCCTTGTTCAGCCAAACTGAATTATGACAGAGAATCTCCCCTGTTATTAGGACTGACTAGAAATCCTTTCCCATAAAATCAAATCAGTTTTGGTATTTTTACTGTGAAATCCAAAATCTACAGCTCTTTTTAGGCTGAATTTCTGCTTTGCAAACCAAATGTACTGCTTAAATGGCCCAGCTTATTATTTGATTTGTTGCAAACAGTTAGACCTCTTTAAGTGGTATTGGAAAAATGCGGGGAATATTGGAAAAAATACAGGCAAGGTAGCTGTGCTGATGTTTAATAGACACAAGAAAGTTTTGTATTTAAAACACAGCTCTCAATCCTTTATGATATCTCTTATAGCCAATCTCCAGCATTTGGATGTATTCATGAGTCCAGTAGTGGATCCTCTGTTTTCAACTTTGAAAAAACAATGTGGAAAGTCACCAGAAAGTCAGATGAAAAAATTCTGCAGCTAACAGCATATTCTGAGCTACATGGCCTTTAGGCTGCCTGAAGAACAATTGGGAAGTGTGGGAATTGCTCTAGAGAAGTCATGAATTGTTTTGGGATTTACTCAACATATTCTAATTTTGGATGAAAGATGTGATTATGGAATCACATAATAAGCATTCTCTCCTACACTCACAAAGAGTTTGTTTTCAAATCATTCTCTGTTATACATGCTGAGATTCTGTGGCATTATATCAGCTTGTTCATGTGCTTCAGTCAGGTTCCAGAACTGATTCCTGATGATGCAGTGGTTTTTTTTTTCCTTCTAAAGGAATAAACAAACAGAATTCCTACCTGTCCTACAAGTACCAATGTTCTCGTGACAACTGCTGTGCAGTGAAGATAAATTTGTTTCAGGTGGAGTGCCTTCCACCCCTCCTTAGAGCACAGAAAAGGAGTGAACACATTTTCTTTATCAGGTGGAACCTGTTTCTCATGTTCTGTGGAAGAATGAGAGAGAAGACCTCGTGGCAGCAGTAGGTGGGGATGTTTGGCTAACCTCCCGCCCAAGCAGAATAACTGAATTAAGACCTTGTCTATGTTGAGTCCCCACTCCATAAAAAGGCACTTGGTGGCACAATGGGAAGAATCTAAATCAAAACACGGCAAAGATAAGAACATATCCTAAAAATTTCTGAGCCGTGGTATTTTTTTTCTTAGTCTGAGGGAGCAGTTAAAAAGTTTGTTGCATTTAACAAAATTTTAAGCACTTTTTCAACCATGAGCAGAACTCTGTATCAGTTGGCATTGCTTCTCGGTGTCCTTCATTAAGGGCAAAGAGGTAAAATAAAAGCACAGAATTAAGCTCAGCAATCCAGAGCACTGATTCATGCCCTTTATATGTAAAAATTTATGCCTTCAGAAGTTCAAATTTATATTTTCTGAAAGCATAAATGACTATTCTCCTTCTATCCTTATCCTTGTATTTTTCAGTGGCTATAAAATGTGGTTATTCAATCTACAGTGTGTCTTCTGCAGTGGTTTCATTGTCCATATATAGATATCAAGACAGCTACAGACTACTTAATGACAGCATTTTGGTCCATTGACAGGACTAATACACTTGATTAATGACCATCACTTAGGTGTTAAAGCTGACAAATTTAAAAAAAAGCCCAACCACCAGATCAGTACACCAAGGGTGAGTTTGCTATTAAATTAAATCTGGGACCAGAAGAACTGTCCTGATTGTTTCCAGCACTTCAGTCATTCCATTCCTTATGCAGAATGCTATGCTCTCTATGAATTTTATCAGAGTGCTGCTTTATGGGACACTGTAGTTACAAATTACTGTCTCTAAAGTTTGTCCTACAGAGCAGAGAAGGGGAGAATTCAGCTATATGTTCCATCTTTACTACTGCATTCCTCAGAATGTTCCATATGTTTACCTTTATCTGACTTCAGATTTTGTGCCTTTGTGGTTGCTGGCAAGAGCAGTTGAATTCTTTCATGCCTGTTGCTTTAATAAGGAATGTAAAGCCACATACACAGTAACATGAGAACACAACAGCATGAAGCAGAAATAATCCCTGATGAGATGCATATCTTGAGTAGGGATTAGAAATGCTTTGCACCCAATTCTTTATTTGGACTGTTACCCTGAAAAATTCCAAAAGGGGGCAATCTTACCCTCTGCCTGGAAGTCTGTAAGTGTAATTCAACTGAGAAAACACAGCACTCTACTTTCTAAGTTTTCATTTACCTTAGAGAACTGAGGGTTAGTGCAAAGGCAAAAACAAGATTTAAGGGTTTGGTTTTCTTTTTGAAAAGCAAATTTTAAAAGTGACGCTGAATTTTCAAACTTTATTAACTTCAACAGTATGAATACATGTGGTCATTCAAATTGTGATGGTTAAAATTATCTGATGCCTTACTTAGAATGAAAAATCATGTTGTTTGAGAGGGAGATACATTAAAAAGTAATATACTTAAATTCCTTATGGACATAAGGCAAACATGCTTATGCTGGAGATTTAGGGGAAAAATGATGATTGACACTTAAAAACTTGAGCCAAAATCCCTATACTAGCTTGGAGGAATGAAAATTTTGTTTGATAATTTCTTATCTTTCTGTAGTGAAGTAGAAGAAATAACTTGTAGCCATAAATTTGCCATAAATTTGTAGTAACTTTTTTACTATATAGAGTATTTTCTATAAGAAGAATGCCTATTTGCTTTCTGTATGCTTCCTCAGCAATGTGTTCTTGACC
Source organism: Argya squamiceps (assembly GCA_037834095.1). Lineage (NCBI taxonomy): Eukaryota > Metazoa > Chordata > Aves > Passeriformes > Leiothrichidae > Argya > Argya squamiceps. The sequence goes on along the minus strand of JBBMKD010000054.1, from coordinate 4,480,085 downwards.
CATGTCTTGTAATGTGATTGCAAATATCATTTAATTCTACAAAAAGAAAGCATTTCATGTATATGATATATGTGGATCTGCTAGCCCCCCAAAATAGTTTTAACAGATATTAGAAAGCCAACACCAAGCCAATGTCCTTTGGCTGAACCAAATGGGTGCTCAGAAGGGAGGCTGCAGGGTGAGGAGCATTCCTGCTCGTGGCTGTGGCACAGGATGCTGCAGTTTTCTCCAGGCAGGGTGAATATCCTGCCATGCTCCCAGACTGAATGTCTGCTGCATGTCCAGAACTCTGGGGTCTGACTGAGAGCTCCTGCATCAGAAATCAGGGAGTTATTTCAGGCCTCTGTGGAGAGGCCCAGTGTGCTGCAGGGACAGATGTGGCTCTGGGGTGTGTGGGTTGTTATGGGGCAGGGGAGAGCTGTGCTGGGGCAAGGAAATGGACACACACAGCTCAGAGGTGCAGCTGAGCTTGGCTTTTTCTGATGTTTAGACAACATTTCTGGTGTTTTTGCATTTTGAGAGACTTCTGAATGCTGATCTGTATCAAATGCCCAATAACCTTTCTACCTGTGGTCCATGCCCATGACACTGGGGCTGGGCATTCACCCATGATACAGCCAAATCCTATAATGAGTCATTACTACGTGGACCCTGGCTAAAGCTGATGGATTACCTGTAGTTAAATGAAATTCAGTTTGTGATGTTTGGAATCCTGAGCTCCAGTGCATACAGTAAGAATAAAGAGGCACAGACTGTCAAGCTTTGTCTGCATTAGTGGCTGTGACCTCTGATTGGCAGCCAAGAGGGAGCTGGTACAGCCACAGTTCCTTAAAGTGTTATGGTTAAATATGTTTTCATAAGATGTATTTCAAGCTAAAATAAATTGTAGCACCACTTATTGTGTTAACCAGTATACATAATACTTTTTTTTTTTTTTTTGGCCTTGTTTCATATTCTTATGATGTAGCCTATTTTAAACCCAGACACATTTTTCCCCCCTCTAGAGAAGATGACCATACCAATTGCCTCACTATCTGTTTACATTCTGGAAAGAGTCTTTTGGGATTTTCTCTTTCTGAAATAAACGTTTGATTATGGATTTTTTTTTTTTATTGTCACATCCATGGCATTTTTAAAGTAAATATGAGTACAAGGTTTATATTATTTTAAATGTATATTGTATTTGTCTTCCCAACACTGTGGTTTTTAGTACTGTGAATAACGTAGTATGGAGCCAGCCTATTAAACAGCCTGTTTTTGTAAGGAAACTGTTAGTCCACCTACAATATTCTATTGCTTACTGTGTTCTTCCAATATGTTTAGCATTCCACAACCTAAATGATCATTTGTTGAACAAATTCATGCTTTTATTAGTCAAAATACAGAGAAAACAGAGCCCCCCTGTTTCAAGATATTTGCTAATGCACGGTTAATTATCACATATAGCTTACTATAATTCATTTTACAGGGAGACCTCCTGCAGGTAACATACTAGCAGTTTATGAAGCAAAATAACCTCACTATAGATTAGAACTGTTTCACTATTGGTCAGACAGTTGCTGCTTCTAGGCCTTCTCACTTCACATTGCTAATTTGAACAAGGCTTTATTTTTATATTTGTCAGCAGCAAGACTGTAGCATGGTTGTTAAACCTCTCCCAGGCCTAATTAGAGTAGCAATGCTAGCATTCATAATGAATCTCGTGTCCTGGGTTGGAGGAGGTAGCCGTGGTGCTACAGTAGCTTCCTGGCAGACAGTTGCTGGCAGGTTTAAGGTAGCTTGTGGCTTGCAATATTAAGTGACTGTTGAAATTCATTGACTCCACTGCGGCTTATGTGTCTAGATGACAACAAGTTTACACGGTTCTTTTATAGTTACAGCAAATGGGTCCATTTAAATATTTATTAGGTGATTATGGTGATGTGAAATGGAAAAAAATTGCAAAGTTACAGTATTGCATGTATAACTGTTTTAACTGTTTGTACAAAATAGACCTGTGGTATCATTTGAAATTACAGCATCTTTTTTTCCTCATAAATATTTATAGCATATCAGTAGCTAGGAATGCTAATTTATTTGCATTTTGTTTCTTATTTAGTTTGACAGCCTTTTGGGTAGCCATTAAAGGTACTCACTCTGATTTGAGTGAGGGATATTTCAATCAGCAGTTGAGTGGCATTTTGATTGGAGTGGGTGAAGTTCAATTTTAGGAGTTCTTTTTGCTTTATGAGACACAGAAAGGAATATTACCTGTGTGTGCTCAGTGACGGGAGCACCCCCAGAAAGGCCTGCTTCTCTGAAACCCTTACTTCTGAGCAATTTTTCATAGCCCCTGCATTAAATGTATTCAGTTTGGTTTATTTTACGCCTTTTTTTTTCTGGCTTAATAAAGGTGAAAGTGACACAAAGGCCAGGCATAAATTTCTGCAAAAATTGGGGAAGAGTTGTTGTAAAATATGAATATGGCTTGGGTAATAGAACATGCTATTTCAGGTATATAAATAAAAGGATTAAAAGCAGACAGAACAAGAAATTTAATTCTTCGACAGCTTTGTAGCTACTGTTTACTTTGTCACAGCAACAGAAGAGATGGAAGTGAGCGAATCTCACTCAAGAGCATGATAGAACATGATGATGATATCTAGAGGTGTCAGAGCAAATATATACATTGGAAATGCTTCCAGTGATGGAAGCACAGAAAATAGTTGCAGTGAAGAGAAATCAAGCATAGTACAGTAAATTTAGTCTGAATATATGTGTGTGTCTACCTCTATGTGTAAACTTACACACAGTATGAGAGACTTGCTCTTTGTAAACAGAACACTTATGCTTCAGCAGCTTCTCTCACAGTGCCATCACTGAACTTCACTCTTGCTGAGAAGTTTAAATTTGCTGCAAGTGGGTGGCAGAACTTTCTGAATCTGTATTTTCTAAAGAACAGAAATAAACAGCAAGATAAATCTGAAGTCAGTTCTTGTCAGGGGAGGTGTAAAATGTGCATCATTGTCAGGTAGAAGCAGTGAACACCAGCTGGAGTTATTTGACTGTTTTGAGATATTGACCAACATGTATCCACAGGCCTGACTTTTGCCATGGTAATTCTGTGCAAATAAATTTTTGATAGTTTCACATCAATTTCAGCAGGCTTGGAATACGTTCTATTTTCTTCTGCTGAAAAATTAAATCATTATTTGGGCCAATTTTTTCAATTTTACTTGAGGAAAGTGGTTACACAGCCTGGAAATATTGACAGCAACTTGAAAGATGAAGAATTTTCATACATTTGAAAATAAGGTGGATTACTCTTCCAAAAAGAATAAGAAATTCTGGGAAGCAAAATAGAGACATGGAGCTGAATTAACTCTGCCCCATGAAGCTACTGGAATGCCCAAAGGCTTCCTTAAGTCATGCTGTACTGTGTCTATGATTGGGATATAATCTACTTATAGAGCTCAAACTTGGGTGACACTTTGTTATTGCATTAATGCTTAGTTCATTACCTGTAGAAAAAATCAAGATAGAAATCCTATGGACATATGTTTAATGCTGGTTTTGGCTCAAATTTGGTGCCCATATTCAAAATTGAGGGAGCTAGTGACCAAAGGATGCTATTACAGTACCAGGATTAACAATTATGTATTAGAGCTCTGTCAAGAATTGGGTGTTCAGTTTCTTTTCTGCTATGAGAACTCAAAAGATTAGGGGGTGAATTATTGCATAAATAAGCTGTCTTTATGATTATAAAGTTATTTATCCTCAGGCTGAAGGATTCTGTGCTTATCTCTGCACTGGTTTTGGATGAAGTCCTATGATGCCCAAGATGGGAAGTCAAACTTGCAGCTCAGAGTGAACATCCATTGATGTGACAGGAGGACAGTGATGTGTCCTTGTGTGTCCACACCAACCCTAGTCCTTAGGGCTGTCGATCCAATTATCTTCACAAGGACTAAATATATTTAAAAGAGGATGAAGTGGCAGGGGGGAGAGAACATTCCTTAGCTTTTTGAGTCTGGAACTTCTGCCCTATGCTTTGCTCAGATTTTCCAGTGAGATCACTTCCTGCACGGGGTGTAGTATGAATAAGTGTTCTGAGAGGCAGGTTCAAAAGCTGAGCACATGGAATTATCCCAGCTTTGTTGTATCCCATCAGTGACAAAGCTGATTTTGGTTCAAGTTTTCCAATAAGCTCAGAATTGTCATACATGCAGCTTGAATAAAATGAGCAAAATTATACATATCACATACATATTTTTGTGTCAAAGGACCTGTGAGATGAAATGTTTGAAGTGTGCATGGGTGTGTTGTATTTGCATTCAATATAGAGTTGACTGTTCATCCAGTGCTGTAGCCTTCTCTGCCTCAGTTTTCTGCCACAATTTTGTGCCATCTGTAATCAATATACCATTAAATACTTTCCTTTTCTGCAGTTTAGTAGTTGAAGCTACTATATTTTATACATTTCTCAGAACTGTTACAGGTTTATTGTTATAATCCATATTTATGAATTTCAATAACACTTCAAGGCGGGGATGTACTGTTTTGCCTAGTGAAGTAATACAGACAGTAAGAGAGAAATCTTGTTCAAATGGTAGTTATTTAAATCTGTCTCTGAGTACAAAGTGGTCCTCTCACCACTGAATCCCTCTCCTGCTGACATTCCTTCTTGTGATCCATTTAGAGGAAATAAAGAGGGGTGGGGTGATGGCAAAAAAATCATGGAGTCATGAGACAGCAGCACTCAATGCAGATGGCAAAATAGAGCTTCTTTTTACAGTATCAGGAGAAATTATTTTAGACAATGAGTAGTATACAGTAAACTATATTCTGTCTCTGGGCATGACAATAGGAAATTAAAATCTGTTTTTCAATTGAATGAAATATACGAGGTCCAAGCATCAAGATCTTAGCACCAGGACAAACTGGAAACTTTCCAGTGGAACATTTTTTCCCTCAGCTAACGCCGGTTCACCAAAACTTAACACATTGCATGAAAATGTCTATTCCAATGAAATTTTTTGATGGAAATGTTCTTGGTCTTCTGCCAGCTCACCCGCTTTTCCCAGCTCTCAGCTCCCCGGCATCTCACATGGAACAGTGCCAGAAAGTCAAGTTTCTTCACGTTCCTGGCCTGCTTGGCAGACTGCCACCAGGGATGGGAGTCTGGGCTCCTGAAAGTGGACAAGAAACCTTATACATGCACATACAACCCTACACATACTCTCACAGGTCATTTAAATCCATGTCAGTTCATTCAAAGTAAAGGGTTTTTTTATATAGAGGGGCTTTTAAATATGACCCTCCTATGGAAAAATTTCTCATGTTGGAATTTTAATTCTGACTCGCGACTGAAAAAAAAAATAAAATTGGGGTATATGAAAAATCCTCCTTATAAGGGGAATACTGGTTCCTGTGCAACTGCATGTTGCACTATTGTCACTGAGGCTATCAACAGCTCCATCTGCCTTCTCTCTTTCATTGCATAACAAGAGCTATATTTGTAACAGGTATGGTGCTTACACACTTAACCTTAACAAAACAAGATAATATTTTTAGAGCTTTGCAAATATTTGTTTTAAAAATTCCTCCTAAGCCATTTTATATAAGGCAGGCAATCTTTTCTTGCTCACTAAGTGGACTGAGGGGATAGAGTTTCAATGGTTTTGCCTGAATGATAAACAGAAAATAGGCATATATACTGAAATTCTGACTGAGAGGGCCCTGAAGCAGGAGCACTGTAATGTACTTTTCCATAGCCTCACTTCATACACTGCAAGCTGCTCAGTTGCTTATTATATGTAAGCAAATAAATAAGTTTCAATCACTGTGTAGGGAATTTCTGACTGTGGGGATGTGTTCACATTTGGGACAAAAAGCAGTTGATTCAAGTAGCCACAAATGAATTCCTTTTCTGACTATTCTTAATACCCTGGATTAGCATAACAAAGTCAGGCTCTTTAGGACATTAGTATTTACTGCAGTTCATTTTTCAGTTGAGAAGATGGGATTTATTGTAATAGACACAGTTCAAAATTTCACTGAAGAAAGGTTCCTGAGTAGAGTTTCACTTCTTGTAAATTCGCATTGTCATCATCAAATCTGAGCCTCACTGACATTCTGACAAAAATGTATTGTTTTCATAATAATGGGAAAATAGGAAATGTCCCGTATAGGATGCTAAAATCTCTATTAAAGAGAGAAAACACCTATCTCTGTTAAAATAAGGGGGAAAACATTGGTGTTTTGTTTTATTTTGGTATTTTGGGGGGTAACATCGTGTAGTAATCAGGAGGCTACATTGGTGCTGCCTCTGACTCTTACACAAATGTGATGTGAGATTGCTCCCCATGTTTTTTATCATGAAGTGACAAAATGGGAATGATGGGAATTATCAGCAGAATGTTCTTGTATTAATGACAGTGTTATGTACCCAAACACTTGTGAAAGACTTAGGTAAAGTGCACTGTTAGACTCACTAAGCATTGATCTGTGGCATTGAAGAATTTTATTATGGTAGGAATTAGCTTCGAATGCTCTAAACGTGCATGGATTTGCCCTTGTCATTGTAATTACACTGAAGAAGGTTCCATGGGTTGCAAGCAGGAGAAGAAAGTGGGTATTTATTGGTAGAAATTTTGGTTCAATCATAAAACCTATTGTCTCTCTTGCTGAGGCTGCAGAGAATCCCAAGATCTTTTATTTGCATTTGCCTTGGCATCCGTCTATCCATGAGCAGGAGAAAATGGGATGAGTGTGCTTGTGTGTACATATACACAGCAGGATTAAACAATTCAAATTAATCCTCTGAAAGGAAAATAACACATACAATCACAGACTTTTAAATTGGTTTCCAATTAAATGTTCCTTGATAAAAATCCTGCAATGGAAACCTATTAACAGCTGCTTTCTAATGTCCCTAAACTGAAGTCTTGGTTGCAATCCTTAATCTCCTAATCTTTTGAAAAGAAGAGCAGAAAGGCCCCTACAAAGCAATTCTGACTGCTTTATTTGACTCATTGGGGTGTGAGGAAGATGGGAGGGTGTTGCAACTCATATGCTGCAAATACAATTCAACATGTGCAATGAAGTGACAACTGAATTCTGCATGTCAAAGAGTCAGTGCTGGACTGTGGTATGTGAGCAAAGACATCTTATTACTCTTATCTGACTAGTGTTCTCTAAGAGCATCTCTGGTGTGCTCTGAGATTAAACTCTAATCTGACTGAGGGGAAAAAAGCTCAGCTCCTTGGAAAACAGAACACTGGCACCGATTTTCCTCAGCAGCATTAAGTGAAGCTCAGCTCTTTACTGTAAGACTGAACTGACTCCCTGTCCACTTTTCCAGGCACTCACAGCTGCTCTCTGGTGGAAAAAAAATATTCTGCTTTCTATACAGGAGCCCATCATCTAGGATTTTGAACTTTTGTCTTCTTATCCAAACATAATATAACTCATTTCTCTGATTGTTCTCTGGATATGTTAAGAGACTTATTTAAGTCTATGCATGAAAATTTGTATCTGGATGTAAGTCTTTGACCATTTCTACCCCATAATATTACACTATTGAAACAGGTAAATTCACAGAAAAAAATTGCACTGACAGTATTTTGGGGTGCTGGTTTGGCATCAGCTGGGAGAGACAGGATATGACTGTGCTGTGCAATGCATATTGTGCTGTATGTTGTCAGAAAGAGACTGATTTTCTAAATGCAAACAAAATGTTTTGAGGTTAGACTCAGGGGGGTTCTGTTCCCATGTACCAACCTTCCTGACAATTTCTATCAGCTCTTCATGTTTTAGGGCCTTGGACTCACAGTGAAATCACCTTTCTACCAAAGTACACATCCTACTATATGCCTTCGTACCATGAAGAGTAAGAAAGGAAACAGAACTAACTCCATGTGCTGGACTGGACTGAGCCCAGTGGGCCTGTATAGAAGGTAGATTCTCAAATATTTGGGGGTTCAGAAAGACAGCCAGTGCTGAGTCTGGGGATAGAGAAGCAGCAGGGGAGAGCAGCTACACAAATCAGAGTCAAGGGTTTGGGCTTGGGTTTTTACAGGAGCCCATGTAAGTAAAGGCACCTCTCCTCTATAGCCCATCACGAATACCTGGTAAATGCTTATATTTGTTACTACTGATCTCTCTCCATTTGTTGTAGTAAACTGGACCTGATTTCTTGATCTATCTCTCTGTAATCAGCTATCCTTATCCCCACAAGCTGATTACAATGACTAAATTAAACTGTGCAGCAGTGTATTGTCCCATCAGATGGCACAGAGGAGTTCTACAGTCTCCTTGGAGTCACCCAAATCAACTATTAATAGATGCTTTTAATGTAAGAATTCCTTGGTGGTTCCATTTTTCTATGGTTGCAAGACATTCTGGACTTTTTATTTTCTCTCTGAAATTGTTGTGCTGTTTTCAGTACTTAAGAGACAGACTCCAAATGAAGCAGCCATTCCTAACCTATGCAGACAAAGGGAGTGGTTCCCTTAGCAACAGGAACCATGTGGAGGTTCTCAGAGAGCTCTCTTTTTCCCCCTACTCGTGTTTTCTTTTAACTCAACATTTTGCACAGCATCTTGTATGGAGACTCCGACAGCTGGGCTGGAGGCAAGCAGCTCTTCCTGCTCTGCCTAACCCGTGCTCCAGGGGCAATTGTTCCACACCCAGCAGACAGAAAAAATGATAATCACGGGTAAGTGAACTGGCACACAATCAGAGTTCACGCTGAGGAGGGGGAAAGTTTACTGGCTGGCAACCAGAAGTGTCCAGCACTTCCCAGTAGGCATGTATGCTTGAAGCAGGGGCACTAGTGTGATGCTTGCCTGGTTTTCTGGTGGGATTGCATGTCTGCATTTAATATTTCAGGGGTTGGAAATATTAATACAACTGGGTTCTAGTCCTTAGCATGCTACTGACTTCCCTTAGAGTCCTGAACATCTCATGTCACCTCTCTGTTTTCCTTCCTCATCCATTAAAAAGAGATTATATGCCATGAGGATCTCGGAAGGAGTGTAAAGTACTGTAGAAATGGATTATATTGCTTGTCAAAATTGTATTTGCTTTTGAAGTTGATGATAATGTGCAGAACCTGAGATAAAGTATTGATCTTTTATTGTGGATTTCACTGAATTAACTTTCCTGTAGATAGATCTAGTTGCTTTTCTTCCTGGTACAGAAGAAGAGATATGTGCATGCAGTGCTTTTACATATATGTGCCTGGGTGTAAGAATTTGTGTATGCTGGTGTATAACAGAAATAGAGACATTTATTTCCCTCAAAATAGCTACAGCATGGATAAAGCAGTAGCTGTGATTCAGTGAAATCCAGCATTACTGTAAAATAATGACATTTAGCTTAGTATGTATTGAGCTAACACTTGTTCTGCTGTCCCTAAAGTGCTACGTGTTACCAGAGCTCCAGCCAATCTCAGCTGGAAAAGCCTAATGAATAAACTCCATAAGTTTGTGGTCATTTTACCTAAAAAGAGACATCTGAATTATTCCAATGTTAAGCCAGTTTATTTCGTGGGGGACTTGCATAAGGAATGAATTTGTCTCTGTTTTTCCTAATTTGATGTAGAAAGTTCCTGAGGTCACAGTTTTTCATCACATTTGAGTCAAAATTCATGCATGCAAGTTCATATTTCGACAAATGCAGCGTGCTGATCATTTGGATGCAGGCTCCCTTTGATTCCACACTCACAGTCTCAGAGTGTCGCAGTGAATGCATTCACCACCACAGGCAACTTAGTTCTTGTATTTCAGATGTGATTTGATTACTGCAGGCAAAAGCAGTGGCTGTAATTGTATGCGCAGAGCAGCTGCAGAGGTGTCACGCACCAGGTCCCCACAGTCCTGTCAGCAAGGAGCTGTCACTGCTCCTCTTATTCCTCCTGAAAAACCTACAGATCCCCTGCTCTGTGCTCCTACAGCACCCAGCACCTCTGAGCGCCTCCTGGGGATCACAGGTGACAGCAGTCACAACACTCCCCTGTGCGTGGGGGCTGACAGTTTGTCTCTCAGCTGCAATTTAAATGAAGAAAAAATTGCCCTGTTTGCACCTTTATGAGTAATGTTAGGTTTTGTGTCTGAATAAAGAGGAAGGCAATAAAGAGTCACTCAAATGAATTGTTTCCTTTTTCTCTCTGGGATTATATTTCTATCCTTTTATACCCTACTTCAAATAATATTACTGCTTGATACAGTGATACTAGCTAAGGTACAGGGATACTAGCTAAGGTGCAGGATTAAAATACTGTATATTTAATGTGAAGTGTTTGGGTTCCTAATGACAATTTGGCTTGTGCATTTTGCAATATGCGAAGAAAATCCTGGGTTTAGGGTGTGAGGTTTTAGCAAAGATTTTAAGTCACTGCATATTGATCTTTTTACTTACTTTCCCCATCCCCATTTGGTATCTAGTTCTGCAGTTTTTCCTTGTTCAACATTTTTGTGTAGAGTTTATTTTCAATTTTCATTCAGATGAACAAAAATTTCAGTCCTTTTTCCAGGCCTGCATTTAGAGATCTTGTATGAATAAGTCAGTGAGAGTACTTTTAGTAACTTTATATTTACTAAGTTTGTTCTGCTATTAGCAATAATTATACTGTGGCTTTTAACCCAGCATTTGAAGTGCACTGCACACATAAATGAAGCCTACCCTGAAATCTGAGGACAAGGAAGTAACACCAAGGGATCACTTTATCCAGAAACTAAGTAAATAATAGGAATTCTAATGATGTACACAAGTGTTATATGTCTTAGAAAAGGAAGCAAAGATCTAACATAGAATAAGCAGAACAGATTGGTAGCAGCACCTATTTCAGCTTCTTGATGCTTTACAGATCGGACATCAATACAGACTAAGCTGAAACAGGAGAAAAAGTGGATGTTAGTCTTAAAGATTAAAGACATGTATGATGACTGACCTATAGAAAGAGGTATGAGAAGCTGATTTATGTGGCTGGCAGCCAAGGAGTTGGCAAAGTTTCATGGTTTTAGCAGGAAGAATAATCCCACATAGATCAAATATCTGGATCTCACCATTTTTATATACTATATGATTTTTCAACACCAAGTAAAAGCCAAGGCTTATAACATAATTCTTTGTTGAATCTGATTTACTCATTAAAAGATCAGCAGGTTAACTCCTCCAAGATACCTCTGGATACAAAGCAGATCATATATTAGGCTGTGTATGGTTTATGGCTTTTTATGTTGTAGTGCTGAAAAGAGGACTGGTGTGATGGTCTGGGGACTGGGGTGCTGCCCCTTGCAACCTGTTATCACTCATCTGATCCTTCTCTAAAATACATCACTACTGCATCAAGGTGGGCAGTGGCATCCTCTTCTGTAAAAGCTTTTCAGTACCTTCTGTGGGAAGAGCCAGAAAACCTAGAAATTGTGAAGGGTTCTTAGGGATGTGTTTCCAGTCCAGGAACTGGTCTGGCTTTCTCAGAGAACCTTAAAGGATTTAAGAAGGCAGGACCAGTGACCAGATACAGTCTGTGGCTGTAGCTACAGTCTGAATACTTGGGTCACACAAGTCCTGACTCTGGGTATTGTCTAACTTGCAGACTTTGTATTGTGGCTAAGAGAGATGCATGTGGATCAAATGCCAGTTAGCCCATGGGACCAATGGCCCAGCTACTTGGTTAAACAGGTGGAAGCTTTGAAAAAAGGACAAGTTATCCCAAATCTTTCATTGCCCCCCCCCACCCCCATTTAGTCATGTACTGCTGAGCCATGCACAGTTCTTGCTGTAGCATTAGGTAAGAGCAGTGTGCTCTTACTGACAGAGGTAACAGCAGCTGTGAAAACACTGCAGCAATGAGCTTAGCTGGTTCCAGGCTGATGAGAGGGCAAACTCTTCAAAGACCCATGAGAACACTCTGGTTTCTAAGGTGTACTAAATCCAGTCCTTTCATGTCTCCATTCCTCGTGTTGCCATTACTAACTCATTTGTGACAAAATTTGCTATAATCCCATTATGTTAAATTGATGTGTAGGCTTATTGGACATGGTATAAACTGTACTGAATAAACAAGTAGAAAATTTTAGAGCCCAAAGATTTGTTTCACTGAAAAATACATATTCCCCAGCAATTAAGATGTAAAACTAACAATGTGATGTGCTGAAAATATAATGGCAATGAGTAGCACACATACATTTTCTAAAGTGCGAGAGTAGGTGGGACATCTGAAAGTGTTCAGCAGGGGGTTTGGATAAACAAAACTCATCTTAAAGTATTTTCAAATTCATAAAAATTATGCATATGAGAAGACTTAGATAAACATTTGATATCTCCTCTTGAATGTTATCAAGAGAGTTTTAATGGACAGCCCAAGGGAGAACCAGTATTATTTCTTTATGTCCTTCTTCTATTAATTCTTTAGCCGTGGGATTTGAGGAGCTGTTTTCTTCTCTTCCTATAGCAAGTCAGTTTTCCCTTTTTTCTTTTTTTAACCAGAAGAAAGTCCATCACTGATTTTGTAGCCTCCTCTTGTGTCATATTCAAGCCTATGTTAAGGATCATCTCGTGTGTGATTCAGGTTGGGTTTGTTCTGTGCTAATAAACCTTGAGAATTTGGAGTGAATTTTAGAGGAGTTCAAGATGAGCTTGAGGCTGAGGTCTGAACTTGTTTTCCCCAGAAGCACATCAGAAATGTGCACAGAACAGCTCTGAGGTCATTGTTTGTGTCCTGCCTTACAGCAGAGGCTGAGCTAGGAAAGACAGAAATCTGCAGAGGGAACCAAAAACACTCCTTTCTAAATCTTTTAAGGCTAATGTCCCCTTTTCCTTTTGTATTCTGACAATATGGAAATTAATGATCTTCAGATTTAAATTTCACATAGAGTCAAGCTGAGAAGATGTACCTGACTCCAAGTTTCCTCTAAATGCAAAGTTGCTGCAGCTTTTGTTCCCAGCTAATCTTTGTGTGGCTCGTATGGCAACGCTCAGCAGGCCTGGCCTCCTGAAGATGTTCCTTGGAGGTCAGCAATTGTCTCTAGCAAATATTTGCCACTTCATAAATCTCTGCTTGTATAGGCTGGATTCTATAGCCTCCCTTTTGGGCAGTACAAGATTATACAGCAGCCATCATGCATCACCAGGGGAGGAACAAATTCTTTTGGAAAAGGAGAGTAGATGCTCAGATGGAAACACAACGTTTTTTGTGGCCAAACTAAGATTTAGATCAGTCAGATTGTCACTTGGAATAGATAGAAATTTCAGGTCCAACATTTTAACAACAAAATTAACATGTTGGGGAAGTTGACGTATGCAACCAGTGCACATTTGAAAAGTGAAGAAGTTTGAAATATTTCACTGAATGTATGATTACAGTGCTTGGGGAAGTTTATGTAAGAATATTTAAAATTATGACCATATTTAAAAAATTGTTGTAATGAAGTATATCAAATTTGTTCAGAAGTCAATGTTAAGTTAGAATTCCCATTTATCCATTTGTACCTCTTAAATATATATGTATATATATCACTAGGCATTTTGTATATGGAAAATTTGATCTATGATTATTGCAAAAGAATATGGAAAAATCTGGCCATTTTTATTGGATTCTGTCCGGTGTGACAATACTTTTTGGCTCACAAGAGAAAGTAATAATTCAATTTTCATTTAATATATAGACAGAAAGTTATTATTTTTTAAAAAATCAACATAGAACTTCACTTTGTGTTGGAATTTCAAGCAGATGATGATTGTTAGGGACTTTTGGAAAATGAATGGGCTGACATAGAATAAAATATGCCACATCTAGCTGGTTAATTTTGCTTATTTTAGAAGTGGCCTCCATTGTCTAATGCCTCCTCAGTCTTTTTATTCAATACATTCTTCATCATTGCCTTCATATTTCTGTATTGCAAGCATAATTTTGTTCAAATCCAGAATTTGTCTCCTTTCTAGAAATTCGCATTTCTGTCCATAGTTCTCTGTTTTGTAGTTGAAAAAAAAATAGCGACAGTTTGTCATTTATAAAATTCAAATTGGGATGGAGCTCTGAGCATCCTGGCCTAGAAAAAGGTGTTGCTACACATGGTAGGGGGATGGAATGAGGGGACCTTTAAGGTCCCTCCAAACCCAAGGCATTCTATGATCCTGTGATTTTTACTAAATTGACATTGTCAATTTTTGACAGTTCAATGCCACAACGCAGAATGTGCATCATGTTGGTAAGTGTGGGAAACTGGAGATAGACACTCCTTGGTTTTGTCCAAAGATTTACTGGAATCTTCTGCTGTCTTTGCCTGTCTGGCAAGACCAGGGAAATTCTTGTAGACAATAATAATTTTAAAAAAGACTCAGGGTTAGAAGAGTAGAATAAATCAGATCAATTATTTCCTTCCCCTAACAAAACATGAATAGTTTGTACATGATTCTATGGGTGAAATTCACCATTAACCATTTCCTGTTCTTTGGTTAAATCTTAAAAGGGAATGGAGAGTATCCAAAAGTTCTCACTCATAGTTCTTACTATGGCCACTGATAATGGCTTCCCCCAAATGTGGGGCAACATTCCCTGTGTGTGAGACAGCTCTGAGTGTTGAGAGATCAGTAGGCATTTCATAAAATAAGAGCTTGTTCTGCTGTACAAGGAGTATTTTAGAACAGTGGCTTTTAGAAATCTGTTTTTCTTGGGAGTCACTCCATTTCTTGATTTTAAGGGTTGGACTCAGAGATTTGTACAGAAAGAACTGGATTATTAATATGCAAAAACAAGCACCAGCAGATACATAATATACCTGTCTGAAGACACTTTTGGAATGTCACCTAAGATAGTTCATAGCTAAAGCTAGTAGAAAAATTCTGCAAAGGAAGCTTAGGTGTCAGATTCTGTGTGCTAGAGAATCCAGCAACTCTGTGTGGTCACTTAGAACACGCAGTAAGTACCAGGGAGTTTGTTCCACTTTTTAAAGATTTGGAGCATAGTGAGCAGATTAACACAGGGAATTTCTGATGAGGAATTGCTGTAATAGGTTGTAATTTTGTGTCCCAGAGTAATTTGCAGTAATGTCCTGGATAGACAAATGCAACAGAAAATGAAAGGGAAATAAAGGAACAGAGAAAAGCCAAGCAAACCTCAGCTTGCAATCCAGACTACAAAGCTGGAAAAAAAGCCCAGTTTCCATCTGGCTGAACAAAAAGGAAACACAAGGCATAAAAGTGGATATTGAGATCTCCTACATGTTCAAACGAGGACAGCTATGCATCCTTAGAGAAGCCATGACCATACTTGTATGGGTAGAAATGTAAAAATATCTTGTCAACAACTTTGTGGGTTTGTTTTCACGTTCTGTAAGACAATTACTGGTCAGAGAGACCACCCCTATTTGCATCTGATTAATCTGCATTAGAGGTTCAAAAATGAAGCACGGTTTTTGCCTAGTTTCTCCTTGTGAATGGTTTGTGGGGAGCATTTATATTTGGTCAGACACGTTAAGAAAATAATGGAAAAAATAAATTATTTGCTAACCACTATGAAAATGAAATGCAGCCCCATCTATGGGCAGGTGGAGATTTTTGCATTTCTGCTTTATTGCACCGAATTCTGTTCTATTGCACTGAAGTTGAAGCACTTATCCCTCACAAACTACTGTTGGTATAGGAGTGGGACCATCTTTTCTGCCTCAGCTCAGATTAGAAAATGCTCACACAAGCCATACCTGAGTATGGCTTTTAACTGTTTAACTGTTTTTAACTGTTGCAGTCTGATCTTTTCCTAAATTGTTTTCCAAAGGAATTCCATAGGGACATGACCGTAACTGGAGCAGGGAAACAGTTCACAGGTGGGTTCACTGTCCCTTCCTCACTACCTCTTCCAACAGAGCTATCAGCATTTTGATTACAGGATTGATTACATCAGCATTTTGATTACAGGATTTTCTGCCTCTCAGGTAAGTATTTATTGCAATTTAAACATTGATCTCATCAACGAGACTGCATCTATTTAAATTAAGTGCATAATTTAGTGTTTTACTGCTTGGAAGAAAAAAGATTTTTCCATACTGATTGAAAGAATTCTAGAAAAGACACTACTGCAATGGGAGATTCCAGTGTTGTCTTACTGATTGCTCCAGTGATGCTTACCTACTTGATCCATGAAATCAGGATCTGAGCCAAGTTTTGTCAATGTTTTACAGCGTAGATTTTCACAGTTTGCAAATGGTAAAAATCTGTTGCTCTGAAACTTCTAACTTCTAACTGTTTTCAGGCTGTCAAAGATCAGAAAGAAACGAAAAACTAAAAAGCCAAAAACTAACTGAGAACCCAAAAACTGAAATTTTCACCAAACTGGAAAATGGGTTGAGGTTCACTTGAAAGTGACATTTACAGCTACAAATACTCCTTTCCTGGTTAGAATTGTACAGCTTTTAAAGTAAGGTTCTTCAACTTAATTATGGTGACATCTGTGAACTTCTTCCAATTTTTAGCTGGAAAATATTTGGGTGTCTGGAAATAAATAGTACAAGCTTCTAAATAAACTACTTTAGGTTTCAGAAGTGACCATCTTCCCAGTAAAGGATTCTTCAACTGGCAGAATAAATTCCCTTTATATTTAGGCTTTCTCTACACACCAGTTTTGTTGACATCAGTGGATTCTGTATATGAATAATCTCCACTAATCTACAGTGGAGAAATGTCCTGAACAGCAAGAACAGCTTTTCAGTAATTGAGTTGCATGTAGAGCAGTGAAGAATTTGTGTGGTTACAGACGTTGTAGAAGATTAAATATAAACGCACTTTTACCTGCAGGAATGAAATCCATCTTGTCAGCTAGTTTGAAGACTCATGAGAAGGAATTTCCTGTTGTGGCCAATTTCATCTCTCTTTCCTCCGCCCCCATTACGTCTTTGCTGTGCCTCCTTTTCCAGCTCCATCCGAATATATTTTCACTACGGCACATTTAGTTATCAATCAACAGGAATCTCAGCTGCTGTTGTGCTTAGGGGACAAACTGTTCTTTCTTCATGCTAACAAGGAATGCCTGAAATAGCCAGACACACAGCACTGATTGATGCAGCTACAGTTTATACACCTAGATTCAGACAGTCTGAAACTGCCAGAATTAGTGGCTTATTATTAGAAAAATATTTCTGCTAGACTTATAATTTAAAACCATTTAAATGTCTCAGGCATAATCACTGAAGTTAAAGTTTTAGCTTGTAAAGTGCTTGATGGTATGAATTAGACACCTCTGCCTGTCTCAGGTGCATTTGCTGTTAGTGTTTTTGCTGTTGAAATGGGGGGTTTTGTATTTCTCTGGTGTGATATCTGGGATTATCAAGATTGATGCACATCTTTTTATAGATCAAGGTATGTCCCCACCCATATTAACAATTTAATGTGGCAGAACTTGGAACAAATATGATGGGACTCCAAAAGTTTAGGACACTTAATGTTTCTGCATGAACAGAAAATGACTAAACATTTTCACTTGACAGCCTTGAGCTGTATGGTTTGCTCAGCTTGTGGGTGCCGCTGCTCAGGGAAAACACCAAGAGGATCCTGAAGGAGTCCTACATTTGCTGTAGTGTTGGCAAAAGCAACAACTGCTGCTTCTCCTGGATTTATTCCATGACATATACCAGAATTAAGGGCTCCAAAGAGAACCTGTTGGCAGTGAAGGGAAAGTACCAGGTGAGATGTGACAGGGGCAAGATCCATAGACACAAACAGGGTCTATGGGACAAGCAGCTCAGTTTTGCCACACACAAGCTTTTTGCCTCTGCATGGGACTCTTAACCTAATGGTGAGTCTTTCTAGTTTATACAGGGGAGTTTAGATTTGTGACTGGCTTTCATCACGAAAATGAAGTATGATTTAAAAGCTACAGCAGCACAAAATGCAGAATGTTGAGCTATGGGAAGCCTGCCCAAAGGCTGCATTAGCCTGAGTGCTCAGAAATAGGGCATGGGCTGCCCAGGAGGGGAAATCAGAAAGCATTGAGGGACTAAAAGAGGTTTGTGGCTCCAACTGAGATTCAAGGCTGTGTGTTGTCAAAGCAACAGTCTGTGCTCAGAAAAAGCTGTCAAATATTTGGAGTACCAGGACACCTGAACAAGGACAGTCCCTTCCATGGTGCTGAGCTGTGGATGGCTGCAGCTTTGCCACCTGTGGTAATGCAGAACTCTGAGTTTGTGTTACTGTGCAAAATTGTCAGAGAAAATCATCTGTACTGCACTTAAGGAAGCTTTTAACTGATGGAGTTCTATTAACTTAAAGAACTTTTCTGGGAATACAAAACACTTCAAAATATTTATGAAGGCTGATGGAAATATTTATTTATCACCTGATGGATGTATTATTATCATCCCTATTCTCTTGTAGCCTTGTCAATCAGAACATCTGCTTGAATCGTGTAAAACTTGTGAATTGATAAACTAAAAAAAGATGCTGTATGCTGAGCAGCGGATTTCTTTCATAAAAAGTTTATGCATTAAAACCCCCTGGTTCTGTTTTTTTTAGCAGTCCTCTTTTAAAAGAGAATGTTTTTCATGGTCCACTATCACATTCTCTCTGTCATCTGTTTAAAAAAAAAAAAAAGAAAGGTCTCTGCACTACTGTATTTTACTTTTGAACTGGGCAATTCAGCAGCTTTCAAAGTGAGAGAAAGAACTTAGAGTTGATCAAGGGAGGGGGAATCAGAGCCCCCTGTGCAACCCTGAGATTCTGTGGGGCTGCACCCAGGGCTGGCTGTGTACTGGGGGACACAACATCAGCTGTAAAACCAGATTATTTTCCTGCTCTGGCAAAGGGCATGTTTTCCCCCCTGTTTTTACTCCTGGTAGCTGAGCTCAGTGTGTTGATCTCTAGGGCACAACAATCCCCGCTCTGGTGGCTGTGCCAGCCCATTGTCCCCTGGTCTGTCAGAGCACTGAGTCACCCTGTGAGCAAACATGGGCTGTTCAGTACATCCCTGTTCTCTTCCTACAAGAACTGCTCTGAAAAGGTTCTTATAAGTTGGGCAACGGTTGGAAAAACACAGTATTGATTTCAGAGGTTATCTGAGGCAAAGTCTTGTTTTCGTTCTCTAGATAATTTGAGATATCCTTTATAATGAGAACTTTCAGACACCCCTCAGAAAAGAAAGAATTTCAGAGCCTTCTTCTAAAAGTTAATTCTGATAAAAGTGCTTTATATTTAGCCTGTCTTGGTAAATATCAATACCTGTACTGTATTTAAAGTAAACATAACTTTTTTCTCTATTTATTTACATTTCATTTGTTTCAGAAAAAAAATTCTACTATAGTCAATGACAATATGCAAGTGTTTGTGGGGTTTTTTAAATCTGGCTCTGAATAGTTAATATACTTTTATATAAATTAGGACTAAATTAATGACATGTTTTCACTAGGAACACTAGGACTGTTTGCACTCTCAAAGCACTAGGAAGTTCATGCAAGGACATATTTCTTATTTTTATTTAACATCCCAAATTTTGTTGACTCAGAGTCTTAAGGTTAATAGGCATATTTATAAATATAACCACATCAATCTATATTGTGGCTCTCAGTAAGTGCTAGAGAGGAGTTGTTTGCACAGGAAGCTAAGACAAATTAACTAAAGATATGATTTTAAAGCATATTAGTTAAAGTGCATTAAAGCTTGGTGTGAATGCTCTTATTCAGAAATAAAGTGACTGTAGTTCACTTTACCTTAATGCACTTTAAATTCACACCTTTCAGCTAATTTAGCTTAACTTCCTGTGTGGACAAGCCTTAAGATTGTTCCCATTAAATGGCTCTGCTGAGCTTTATTTTCTACTTCTTAAATCCAAACATGTAAAATAGTCTTACATTCTAAAGACACTATGTTTTTAAAAGAGAATTTGTTGTGAGTCTTCCAGTCATGAAATTTGCTTGAATGGAGTTGTAAGTGGTGAATTTTAGGATGAACTATATTTTGTAATTTTTATTTTTAGTTTCAGGTACGACATTAGTGAGAGATAGGATGTATTTATCAAGCAAATTCCACAAGACATTATGGGCAACACACAAAACTATGACAAATCATACTCAATGAGTCTGGGTTATTTTTACTTGGGAACCTATTGGAGCAGAATAAAGAGAGTTTGAACTATTTTATCCCAGGATTTCGGAAGTTTTAAAGCTCTGGAGAAAAAATGCTGCACATGAGCAGATCGACCCGTTTGCAATACACAGTGACTTTGGTGCTTTGGGGATGTGAAACTTGGCATGAGATCTGCACACAGAACTCTGCCCACGCCCCTGACATGGCAGTGCACAGATATTTTCTGTCTAAAAAAGCCATTTCCTTTCTCTATTGTTTAGCAGTAATTTTGGTAGAGGTATTCCATCCTAAAATAAATGTTAGATGATTATTTACCACAGTACCTTTGTGTATCTTAGGGTGCTTAAAGTATAGAAACTACTCATCCTATTACTCAGAATAGATTTTTCATTAGTTTTGGTTTAGGTTTGTATCCTTTTGTTCTCATGTTTATTGTTAGATAATAAACTGCTTCTGTAGTTCCCTGTAAATTGTTGTCCCTAGCCCTGCACAAGGCTGGGTGATTGAAATGGAACCAAAAATAAGGATGTGAATTAGTGGCTGGATCTACAAGGAGTGTTGGTCCTGATCCAGCACCCTACCTGTGCTTCCACTTAATTTTTAAGTATTTAAGTGGTCTCGTTTTCAGTGGAATACTGAGACTTTTGAGGTGTTAAAGAAAATCATGTGCTTAATAGTTTCCAGGGTTAGGGCCAGAATGCTGAACACATTTTAGGGTTTAGCACACTGCATTTGACTCTGCTGATGTCATGAGCTGTAACCAGGGAGTTTTGATCAGAGCTGGCACATGGCTCAAAAGAGACTGTGTGGCAGCTGATAGCTGAGTATGTGTGTAATAAAAACTGTCATTCTGGTCTTCAGGTAATGGTGACAAAGCTCCAGTTTTCTTTTGCCATTTCTCTTACTGATCACATTATTAGGAAGCTGTGATGCAATCCTTAGAGCAGTCTTTATTACTTTGAACCTAACTTCTGTTCCCTCTTTGCATGGTTCATAAAAGTTACAAATGTTTGAGAATGTTTGAGAAAATAAAACTATCAAGAAAAGCAATTCCCGATGGCCTTTTCCATAAAAATCAACCCCTATGTGAAATATAAGAACAATAGATGAAATTGTGGCTTTAAAAAATGGGTAAACAATAGTAGGCAGATATGGTAGTGAGGCACATTGTCAAAGACCAGCCTTTTCACACACTTCAATAAGTAAAATAAAATATATTAATTGGTGCTCAAAAATGCATTAGTATCTGATGTGTAGTAGATTTACAGACTCTAAAGGAAAAAACATGTTTAGCATCATTAATGGTTCACATATTTGTGAGACTATTTTGCCACTGGCAGTTAGGATTATAATAATGTGGGTCTGACAGTAATACATTGTCATCCCTTGAGTCAGCCATAGAATATCATGAAGGTAACATGTCTTAATAAACAAAGGCAAGAAGCATTGTACAGATCCTGTTGGTGTTACAGGATCACCTACAGACCCTGTCTCATCAGGTTTTGGCTGTAAGAAAGCAGGTTTGCAGTGCAGGCAGATGATGGATGAGGGTGGAAGGGGTCAGAGAAACAGGAAGCGACTTGGTGACAGTCACACAACAAGAATGGAAACAAAGTCTCCTCACTCCCAAGCCCAGTGTGTTATCCAGTATCCCACACTGCTGATCCACCTCTGTGCTCACCTGTTTCTTAAGCTCAACCACTGCTGGAAATTGGACCCCTGTATGTAACAATGAGCACCACCAAAATTTTCAGTAGGTAAGCTGAATGGGCAGGTTTAGCATAGTACTTACTAAGTGTAATATCAGGTTTCTAATTTTATCTGCAGAGACCATCATTCCAATTGTATTTTAATGCCAAAATAGCACGTCAGGCAAAATGAATTTGGCACAAATAGTGAGTTTATCATCTCTTTGTTTCCTGTGTACATATGATAGGTACAAAGTTGCATTTCTAGTTGCTTCCAGACAAAAGTGTGGGAGGGCCTGTAAATTTCTTAGGTTTCTGCAGCCAAGTGTTTAGATAAAGGGATGACTGTCAAAGGAAACATTTTTTCAAGCTGTTTTAGCTTCAAGATGAATAATTAACTGTCTTAGGTTGCAATGCAAGCTGTAATCAGAATTATGTATTCTATCACCATCTGTTGAAACCAGGTGGAGCAGTGTTCTTTATCTCTTCCATGACCCATCCCTCATTTCTCCGGGGAGATATCTTCTGTTAATGAGCCATTAAGGCTCACTCATGACTGATAAAATTACATCATCCCATTGAGAGATGCTCCACCCAGGGGGAGGAGCCAAACATTCTGACCTGGATAGAAATCTGAGCTATGGGAACACCCCAGCAGCCTTTTTCCACTGGATTCCCAGAGGAAGATCAGACCCATCTACACCACCACTGGACCTTCAGAGCAAAACTACACCCTCCCACAGGATCATTGCTCCAACAGAACCACATCTGTCACTGCAGGAGGACTGCAGCCACAATTTAATTGGATTCCTGCCAATACCCTGGCCAACAGGGTGTCAGGTTGTATTCTGATTTTGTCAGTGGTTTTTTGTACTGCTGCATTTTTATTTTAATTTTCCTAGTAAAGAACCGTTATTCCTGTACCCTTATCTTTGCCTGAGAGCCCCTTAACTTCAAAATTATAATAATTTGGAGGGAGGGGGTTTACATTTTCCATTTCAAGGGAAGCCCCTGCCTTCCTAAGCAGGCACCTGTCTTTACAAACCAAGACATTAACTTGCACCAGCTTTTAAGCTTAAGTTATAAGCTCTCTGGACTCTTCCCTGGTACAACATTTTCATCTTATAGTAAGTTATTTTGTAAAAAAAAAAAAAAAAAAAAAAAGAGTTAATTCTATCATTCTGAATCAAACATTCAGTATTATGTCAAGCTGTAAAGCTGTAGTGGGAGGAGGAGCAGTGAGACTTCTTCCTTTATACTGCAGTGTGAAAGTAGCAAAGGATACAGGGACAGAAATTAACTATCCCACAAGAAACATTGTCCATGTTGTACACAGCTCACAATTCCAGTGTGGGAAAGTTTAGCTGTTGTACTTATTTAATTGTTGATGGAAATAAATGGTATTGTGTCGTCACTCCTATGCATGGTTTATTTACACTGCATGTCCTAGAAACATATCAGCTTACTAAATTCTCTATTTACTAAAAGAATGTGGCCCAGCATGTTCGGATGTGCCTGGTTTTTACTTTTTAAAAACTTCTTTGTCTGCTCTTAAGAAAATTAATTTGCTTTAGAAATTACGCTTCCTTGCAAATTTTTGCCAGATATTAAATACATTTAAAGTGTCAGCCAAAATACCAAGTCCATGACTCTCATATTTGCATTCTGTATTCCTTCACTGTCCACTAAGGCAAGTTAATTACCCCGTGTTTCTTTTGCAAGTCAGCGGGAGGTAAATTGGTATGGCAGAAATGAAAGGGCAGAGTCTAAAAGAAAATGCTCAATCAATTTGTTAAGTTTTAATTTCTCTTCACTGCATTGTTTTGCAACATCAAAGCCTTAAAATTAAATGCCTATCATTGCTCTGAGCATTGTCCTAGTGCTGCTGGCACAGGAACTGTTAGCAGTGAGAGAAAATGTCAGTTGGCTTTTTGAATGGCAGCTAAAGGGCACCATGAGGACCTAAAAAATCTGTTTCCTTTAAGTTCCAAAAAATCATTCCTTAATTTAAAGAACTGAAGGATGAGGCAGAAGCACAATGTGTGTATACAAAGGGGAGGAACTTTAGTGTTGAAAGGAGCTGAAAATATTAGTAAAGCCTATTATTTTCTTGACTTTATTTTATATTTAGGAGCAAATCTGGGGAGTTCATGAAAGTCAAGTGGGTTAGTTCCCTCATAGAAAGGGTTAAAGATCTGACTGATCTGAACCTTCAACACAACTGCAAATTGAAAGATGTAAATCTGATCTCACAAGTCTAGACATAACTGTCAGCCACTTTTAGCCATTGTTCTGTATTGATTTTTATGTTCTTATTTTTATTTAATGAACAGGTTATTTTTCTCTTCCTCTGTAATTCTGACCTCCTTCAGCAGAATCTCAATCTGTAACTCCCCTTTAACTTTCAAAAAGATCTCTTCCAAAACAGGTTCAGAAAGCAGTTTCCTGTGAATTTTTATGAGGATGTTATGAAAATTAGGGTTGCATTTTTGACCCCATTTAATCTCCAAGCATCTGGCTTGCACTGTTCTGTTTGGTGATGTTTCTTTCCCCCAATATGACTTTGATAAATATTTCTGGTAGGCTGCTTACCCTTTGCAATTCAAAGCATTAGAGTTATTTACTGCACTCCTGCAAACTTTCCTATTGTTTCCACTGTCCTTTGTATCAAATAAGTTGGAGACCAGCACCAGCTTTGCAGGAGATTGATTATGTGGCTGTTGATGGCTGCTTCTTTGATAGTTTTGAATTTCAGTGCAGAGTAAGAAGAACTGTGCAAGTACTATAAAATTATATCTTTCTTGCTTTTATTTTCCCTTTGCACATGATGCTTTTATTAAGATGATATACTATTTTTATTTGCCATGAAATCTTAGTTCTACAAAACTAATTTAGTTCAGATGGAAATACCTGACATATGAATTTTTAAGAACTTTGATGTCCTATAGGACAAAATTCTTTTCATGCACCTTTAGTCAATGAGCTGTATTTTTACCATCAGTAATATTTACTTTTTTTTTTGTAGCACACTACTATCCCACTGTGCGAAGATACCCATTGTAGTAGGCACTGAACCAGCACTGATTAATAGAATTCTTTCCTGGAAGAATCTAAAGCCTGAAAATGAACATAGAGAGGAGAGGAAAAGGAGTTTTTATCCTCTTTTTACAGAGGAAAAATTTGAATGACATAAAGACATTTTGCTGCTGTTGAAATCAATTAATTAATTCAAAGTCCACATTCACTCTCTGTGTAAGTAACATGAGGAAAGACACCTAAGTTTGATATACATGTCTAAACAAACATACTGGAAAAAATTAGCATAATATAAAATACCCTCAAATACGCAGGTTTACATAAGGTAAATCAGGATGTGACCATCCACTGGTGGAAAAGACTCTTCCAGTGGGAGTACTGGCAGCAAAAAAAATTATATTCATGGCAATGTATAGTTCAGTGCCTTGATGATCACAGAAAATTAAGAGGCATCTCAGGTTGTTGTGTTCATCCTTAGAAATTGATGGTAGAGCTTCAATGTTTGTTGACCCAGACTCATCGTGGTGTGGTGGTTTTGTTTGTTCTCCAGCAGGGTTATAAATACATTGTTTGTAATACTTTGGTTTACTGGGAAATACTCTTTGGAAGTACAGAAAATGTGGCATGTGCAGTGTTTGCCTGCAACAAAATCTCTCATTTACCCGTGGGAGATCTTGGTCTTTGGATCTCTCCTCTCTGGATATCCCCCACACCAGGAGATAACCTGATGAAAATAAAATCCTGAAGCTTTTCTAGGTATTTGTACAAAAAGTCCTTTGGATTGAATCATCTTAGAAGAAGACAGAGAGGAGACTCATTAAAACTAAGCACTCAGAATTATAGGAATATTTGGGAACCTTGCAATGTGTCTGATTATGTCTGCCAAAAAAACAATGCTTGAAAACCAAAAATTATATATAATCATTGTTTTTTGCTTCACCGCTTTCAGCAGCCAAACTGATGTAAGCCAGCTCATTCTGTGTAAAACAACACAAAATTACAAATGGCATTATTTCACTGAGCTATGCAAATGAATTTTGTGTTTTTGAGAAAATCAAACATCTCATGATTTGTGAGAGGCTTCCCTTTGGTTATTCTCTTGGCACAGATCATGGCATAAAACAATTAAATCATTTGAAGATCTGTGTAAAATCTCAGAAGTTAATTTTCCCTAAAATCTCCTCACTTAATCCATATCTCTATACTTAACTTACAGATCACTCTCTTTCAGCTCGGCGAGGAACTGCTTTTCCATTATCTCACTGGATAACAGACAATCCTCAGTAATTAATGCCAGATCCTCAGCTCTGATACTTTCATGGAAACCATTAGGTTGATGCCAGTTTACATCATTTGAAGATCTGACCCAGCAGGTATAAAAATGAAAATGGCAAGGCAAAAAAATATGAGCAATTTGATATCAATAAAAATGTGCATGAGGTCAGGGAGGACAGAGCCTTTTCAAGTTTTCCTTTGAATTTTTATCCTAAAGAAGGATTTTTGGTTTTTTTTCCCATCATTGAGCAAGATAATGCACAGCAAATGATAAATTACAAAAGAAAATAATCTGTTGCAATAAAACCTGGGCAGAGCCCCAAGTATTTGTTCCCAAAGTATTTATTTTTCCCCAGCTGTATTTATACGTGAATTCAATGATGTTTGTAAAACAAGTATTAAAAATTGTAACATTTTGAGTTATGCACATTTCCAAAAAGAAGTTTCTCCTCTTTCAAAGTTCAAACTTTGACCTTTCTGAAATTTCTCTATCACAACTGACAAGGTCCAACTGCTTTTTATTTTTCAATGTTTTCAGAAAAAGAAATTTCAATTCAGAAGTTGGGATCAAATTTCTAGCACGGAAAGTTACTCCATTGCCCAGAAAAGAAGCTGTAATTGATCAGAGAACAGAGAACAAGTTATTGTCTCACTTTGAATAACAAATATATTTTGGCTTGTATTGAAATTATTGTTGCTATAACTTATACCCAGAAAAAAAATATTAATAATTATTTACAAAGCAGAAATTGAGTCAGCAACAAATACAGAATTAAAGAGGGGATGTTTTCTTTTTATTTCACTGTAACACTCATAGAAAACTTCAAATACAAAATGTTTTAAGGAAAATTACAGTTTCAATAATGAGCTTAGTGAAAAAAAAAAAGAAAAAATAAAAGCTCAGATGTGAGACCTGAATGTAGAAAATAAGTTTCTGTTGGGTCCACCTTCTATGGGGACAAAGCTGGGGCAGAGAGCAGCCAGCAGGTTGTGCTTGAGCAGTTTCCCTTCTCACTGGCCCATGAGCAGGACACAGGGACACCCAAGGGTGTTCTGCATAGCTGGCATGTACCCAATGGAGAAACTGAGGCAGGAGTGCTGGGAGCTGGAGTTGTTCCTGGCAGAGCAGTGAAACACTGCTCAGTCCTCCTGAGCCTGTGTGTGACTCCCCCTCCAGCTCTGCTCTGCTTTGTCGGGAGCTGTTCTTCAGTCTCTCACTGAGGGTGAATGACAAAGATAACCCTGGCTGGTGGGAATCTGGGAACAGAGGTTAAAACATATTCTCCTTCCCAGTGGATCCTGCAGAGGAGCAGTTCCCTGTCTGGAATGGTTTGGGTGTATGCTGGGGCCTAGCCTCATTATAAGGAATGGAATATATGGAATCAAATGAAATTCTATATGGGACAAGAAATGGGGTGGTCTTTATAGCAGGGTGGTCTTAAACTGAGGTTTAATGTATGTACAATATACAAACATTTTTGACAGACCATTAACACCTATAATCTTGTAAATATTTGCAATTTTCTAGATCATAAATATAGCTGCATAAGCAGTTCTTTCAGGACATCATTTATACTCCATTAAAGGTTAATTTACAAGTTAGTACCTTATAGAAAGAAGATATGTGTACTTTTATGTTAACTTTCTGTAAAGGGAGACTGGTGTCTCCAGCAGCAATTTGTAATTCTCCTGTGACACTCCCAGTGGCACTATTCAAAGCACTATTTGAATTCTTTTCATCAGCTTGTGTTCACAGCAAACTTAATCTTCTGTTTTGAAGGTGGAGGGAGAAAGAAAGAAAGAAAGAAAGAAAGAAAGAAAGAAAGAAAGAAAGAAAGAAAGAAAGAAAGAAAGAAAGAA
>JBBMKD010000054.1:4421727-4452071 GCA_037834095.1 Argya squamiceps | reverse complement strand
AAGAAAGAAAGAAAGAAAGAAAGAAAGAAAGAAAGAAAGAAAGAAAGAAAGAAAGAAAGAAAGAAAGAAAGAAAAGCTAGATCCTAGCTCTTCTGTCTGTGTTCCCAAGCATCCAAGTGTTTGTTTGAACAGCCTCCCCTGACACACATTCTCATTTGTCACAGTGCTGATGATACCTGCTGCTGTCTCTGAGCCCTGGCTGGGCTGGGGGCTGCCTCAGCCAGGGGGAGGTAAATAGTAGGGGATTGACTCTGTGGGCTATGACTTTATTCACTGTAATGGCATTTGTGCTTTCTAAAGATCAAAGGCCAGGGAGAAAAAAAAAAAAAAAAGGTGGGGGCAGGGGAAGAGAAAGAAAATTGTTCACTCTAGACCTAGTCAGGAGCTTTCAGAAGTGCCTGTGAGAAATTAGGTGCCTCTCTTGCACATTTGATCATCTAACTTTGAAATGCTGGTGAGAGAGCTTAGAGAAGGATGTGAAGAGAAGGGAGAATAACCACTCGTATGTCAGCACTGTTGGGGAAGAACGAACAAGGAAGGTGCCAAATTTAACTGGATTTTGATTAATTTTTTTTATAAATGCCAAATTTCCTTGTTCAGCCTGGTAGTTAAACAAATGAGAGGGTTTAAAACTGCAGTTAGCTATAGATTAAAAGGAAAAAGAAGGAAATCTGTTGTAAATGCATATATTTTGTTGCCAGCTATTGGGATAAAAGAATGCTTTCTCAAATGGTATGGTATGAGTCCCTACAATGGTCTCTATGGGTTTATTTGCCTTCCATAGGATTTCCCACAAAGAAAGATGAAAGCCTTATGCTCATTACTCACCATGTAGTATATGTTTATGTTTGTCATTCATATCTTAATACTGTAAAGACTTCAGCAGCACTTTTTCCTGTTTCAAACCACTGTGCACACTGCATAATGTTCCAAGCTTCTGTATTTTATATATGGAGTTTCTTTCAGCTGGTTTCATGCACGAAACAGAGGGTGGTCATTATGGGGCATTCACATCACACTAAATAGGAGTTAATGATGTATTTTTACTGTACTGTTTTCACTGAAAGATCTTTATAAAAACTGAGGCTTTTCTCAAAACACAATGATATCAACACTTCAGTAATTATCTTGGGCTTAGGGATGAATTTCTCACTAAGGGATGTGAGAACTGGAGACTTTGACCATTGCACATTGCTTTTGTCATTTTCCAATCTGTACTTACATTTCTTCTCTGAAAAAGGCAGATCAAGGAGTAATTAGAAACTCACAGGCTGCAGACTGGAGTGGAGAGAAGGGATGGAGCTTCCCTTTAACCATGTTAGTGATCCAACTGCCAGAGTCAGTCCAGTCTGTCAGAACTATTCCCCTTGCTCCAAACAATTGTCAACTCAGAGGAAAACTTTCTGAAAACCTTGTAACTTCAAAATAGGTTTTCTCAATATTTTTAAAAGCACATCCTCATAAATCCAGTAGCACGAGCAGTGTTGAATGAAGTGACTGTCTTCTTGAGGCCTGAATGAATGGGGATGTATTTTGGTATGAAATTCAGTGAAAAGAATGCTACTATGAATGTGGCTGGAGTTGTACCAAGCTCCAGGACAGCACTGTGAATTATGGTGTCACACCCAAGCTTGGAAATCTCAGTATTTTGCATGACCAAGGGGGCATCTCTGATTATTTTGACAGGCTCATTGATCTTGGAACCAAAGAGCAGCTGTATGGATGCTTCTGCTGTTTAATGCCATGTGCTGCGCGCCTCAAAAATCCCAAAAAATATGTTGAAGAGGCACATATTGAAATGGCAGAACTGCAGTTCTCAGTCACACATCAGTCAGTGCCCTCCTGAGGCACAAAGGGTTTTGCTCTGTTAATTGGAGCACCAGGTTTGTGTATCCAAATCACAAATGTGGGTTTAATTTATCTTGTAGTAGTTGCCATAAATAGCCTTATTATAGTTGATGTTGTAAGTGGGTGGGCAAAACAAGAGTAATCATAAAGGAAAGTCTAAAATGATTCATTCACTAGGGAGGTCATCAAAGAATAGCTTCTTCCTACAGTCACTGTTGAAGCAGCTCTGTGGAAGGAACCTGAGGTTTCTAAATTTAATATAATTTAGCTGAGGAATCCCGTGAACCTCACACTATTTGGTGGTACTGGACCTGTAGGTCTATTTGCCACTGCAGGCTGAAGGCAGCTGAAAGAAATATTCAAAATGCAAGTTCAATAAAAGCCTGAAAATGTAGATTAAAGCAGGATTCATTCTATTAATATTTTTCCTAGGAAAGAAGTTATTTCTGCTACATTAGAAACTTAAAGGAGTGACTATTAATTATTAAATTCACTGTTTTATGATCTAGCAGATTTGCCAGGAATTGCATTAAAAACTGTTTCATGTAAATTGGCTCAAAAATATATTAAATTACCTGATTTTTGATGTAGCTGTATGTCACACAGTTATTCAAGCTTCACAGAAGGTTACTTGAGGAAATCATTTGTGTGGAACATCTTTCTGCTTTTGTATATTTTGTATATTTTGTGTATTTTATCATGACTGTGTCTTTTACATTTATCAAGCAAATATCTTTTTACTTTTAATTTACAGAGTAAGGAATGTATGTAAGAGAACAATTTCTCTTTGCTGCTGTGAAGGAAGGGAAATATATCAGTGCTTATGAAATTACTACCTTATGGTTTGTTTAGGACATAATTAAGACATCAATCAGAAAGGGTTGATTCCTTCTCTAGCAAAGTTAATGAGATATTAACTAGCACTTTGAAGATTGATCCAAGCTATCATTCCACTCCAGATTCCTACCTTTATGGTCAGTGGTAGTGTGGAAGAAGACTTTTTAATGTTTTCCTATATATTTTTTTTTAATTCCAAATGCAAGAAAGCAATTTTGATCATTGCAATACATTTCTGGGTATAAGTTATTACTAAACTCTTTTGCTTTGACCTGTTTGCAAATTGACAGTGCAGTGTCATTCTGGGTGACAGACAGCTTTGCTGAATAATAGCCTGCATGTGTTGAAGGCACTGACAACTCTTGCTAAACACACCACACTTCTGACCTTTCAATAGAAAGCATAAATAAAAGGAAGAGCTCCAGAGCACTTTATCCCCAATCCCTCTCTGAAGGACTGTATTCCACAGGAGTATTGTCATTAAGATCACCATCAAAGCAGGGAGAAAACTAACATCCTGATTTTCTGAGAGAGTGACACAATCTAACAGTTATCTAAATATTTGCTTTAGGAAACTTGATGCAACTTTTTAAAAGGAGTCTTCAGTGACCTTATAACCAGACAGTACAGAGGTGATAATTGAGGCATCTTCAGACTGTAGTGAACAGCTGCTGAATTGCAGCAGAAAACTGCAAGTTGAACAGTTGCACAGATTTCTTAATAAAAAATACTTTTTTTTTACTTAAAATCTTCTGGATAGCTCTTTATCCATCTCTTCAACAAGCTGGTATTGTTTACATCTCACTATATAATACTTCATCCAAATGACTGAGATTGTGGAGATTTTCCAGAAAGACAAAAAGTGTGAGATAAATACATGTATACCCATACTCAAGCAGAGATCCTAATTGTTTGCTCATATTTTCAAGATCCAATAAATTAGACTGTTGCTTTCATTGTTACACTGAGTCTGTGCAGTTTTGCTTTGTTTAGCTTTTGGAAAAGCAGATTTCTATTTCCTCTGGCACAGAACACACCTATCAGAGAGAGTGTCCTATTTTTTCAGATGTTTATGAACTGCTGCTGTTATTGAAGAACTATGATCAGAAGTTGCTCTTAGAAGTCCCCTCTATGTTTTCCTGTCACAAAACCATTCTAAAGATAAATCTTAACACATCCTGCATAATTTCTTTTAAAGTTTTCTCATTGAATGATCCAGATACACATCTATAGGGACTTACAAAATGATTTACTATAACAGCACCACACTTTCTTCTACTGACTGAAACTGTATCAGTTTTAACTGGTGAGACTTATTTATCTAAGAATATGGCTACTTATAAGACAAGGAATTATTCCATCACTGAACTTAAGCTTCCATCTATTTTAGTTTCTTGATAATCTATCCTTTGTCTTTTGGTACTGATGCAATTTTCAGCATCTCTTCCTGCCTTGAACTTTATCTTGAAGAAGTTGTGAGTGCAAGAGTGGTTTCCCTTATGAAATCGCTATTGCTAAGCCTTTGTAATTGTTAAAGAAAATGTGTTTCTGGATTAAGAAAAAAAAAAATCTCTCTCCAAACAAGTGATAGGTGGATGCTGCACGTTTGGATTCCCTGACAGCTGCTGTGATGGTATCAGTGGAGGTTCTGCTTGGCTGCTCAGATTTCATACAAGGTGCCAATAAAGAACAGAGACAGTTGAGTAGTGGGTATTACCAAAAAAGTTGCAGAATCTTCAGCCTGTGGCTAAGAAATTTCTTCTACATCTCCTGTGCTGTCCAGCAAAACAATTAAACCAATCAAAATATGTTCCTGGAACAATTAGTTGGCTCAGGGCCTGTTGTAGTTAACACTGCTCAGTAGCTTTGGATGGAAATTTCTGGTCCTTGACTGATTGTATTAATTTCTCCTTTGCTGAGGTTTTTGGATGATATTTTTGTATTATTTATCCTTAATACAGTACTATTTTCAGAACAAGACAGATAACGCAAATGTCCTTTTTTGACCTTTCCTAATCATGACTCATCAATTTGTAAAGAAACACAATTTGGGGTTTTTCATTTCCTTATTCATTTGTTCCTGGATTTAAAAAAAAGTGTAAAATCTGGTGTTATTTGAAATAGGTGATATTGTGTAACAGTTTTCTGCTTATCTTGTCAGAGACAAAGGTGAAAATTAGTTTATACAGAACTAATATAACATACTCTTTATAGAGAGAAAATGGGGGAAAATCCATTGTAATTACTTTTAGATTTCCATTCCTTTCATACTTCACTCATAAGCTTAATTTTCTCACCCATCTGTGTATGCAAATCGGCTGTATTAATTATTTCATGTTGAAAGAGACTACTTCATAATTAGTCGGTTGTATAATTTGAAGCAAATGCTGCAGTGAATTGTAGCTTTTTTAATTTGGAAATCACCTGCAAGCAGTTTTCTCAAAAGTGCTATTTACATAAAATTATTTACCTGGTAGTTATACTTTAGGAATTGCTCTCTAATAATGTCTGAAAACTGATTTTGGGTATCTAATGTTTCATTTTTAATGTATTCAAACAGTCACATTTTTTAGATAGACACATATGGAGGTATTAATTTTCAGTACAGTAATTCCTTAATTTTCTGCATTGCTTTTCAAGGAAAGGAAAACTTTTCTGAGAAGACACCTAGTTGTGTATAATTGCTTGGAAATACAGTTCAGATGCTGTTTTGTGTAGAGAGATAGATGAAGGAAATTGAAAGGAACTGACTCTGCTTTGCAGCATGCACTGGAAAAACCATATCTTGCAGGGAGAACTTTCACTGCAAATTCAAAGCTTGCCACTGTAATCCCATTGGATTTTCTTGTATAATTGTGATCACTCCTTTATTTCCCCCTTCACATTTCAAAAGTATTTCTGGTGTGCAAGTGGCATGTAATTCTTGCACTGTCATGCACATGTGCACATGTGAGCGCCATGTGCACAGTTGGAAATAGTCTGAACGTAGAAAACACTTTTCCATTTTGGCAGTTGATTGGCAGCACAGAACAGCAGCAGCTCAGCACTGCCAAGGTTTGTTAGGTCTGGTGTTCGTGTTGTGATTTTGTTTGGAACAACTGAATCTAGGGTTGAAGAAGGAGATGAAAATAAGCATTTCTCATGTGCAGTGATGTTTCATATCTGTAACCCGCTGGCAGGTTGTGCCTACCCAAAGCTAAGATCTGAGCCATCAGATCTGTAGGAGATATGCAACAGGCAGTAATTGAGAAAGGTTGTTATAATTTGCTAAGTAAATAGGAGCCCCCATTATGGAATGAAGATCATATTACATGGAGTTGTGGAATTTCACATGAAATTAGAGAAGATTCATTTCAGTTTTAAGCGTGAACTTCTTATTTTTCATGAGGGCTCTATGAATGATTCTGGCTGAAAGTACCAGTTGTATTCTCCATATTATTTTCAAAAGCCTACTGAACAAAATGCTGCATATTAAAATGCCATTCAGTGGTTCATAGATAAGTCTGTGGAAAAACTCTGACCAAAATTTCTGGTTTCAATGGTGTATAACTATTTCTTTAAGTTAACTTGGAATTCTGTTAATCAGGTTTTCCTACTACTTATATTTAAAAGCTAAATTCTGGTATAAGTAAAGGGAATTTTACGCAATCTTTGTGGTGGTGGACTGATACTATGAAGTTTGAATCTGTGCTTCTTTGAGTGTTAGAAAACACAACTGCTTCACTTGTCTTTTTGTGTGTCTCACAATTTTGTATTCTCCTAGCACAGCTTGTGTGCTGATATATCAGAGCATTCAATTTTTAGATTGCCTATTTTCAGGAGAGGCTGGTAGTTAGGCTCAGATTTCTCACCCTTCTTAAAAAATCATTCTTTAAGGACTGCATCTCTTTGAAAAAAAATTTTTGAGTGTCTGGGTGTTCTTCAGAAAATCCAAAGAACTATATTATAAGAATATGATATCACAGCCTCACAGTTGTATTTAAACTGTAAGACTGTGATATAATAATGGGCTCAGTAATCAAACTTTCCTGTGATATCAAAATAGTAATACTGTAGCTTTTGTTGAAGTGCAGGTTCATTTCTTAGTGTTAATCTGGTTTTTAAAATAGACTCATTTAAAGAAAAACAATGGAATCATTCATTGGCCACCAGCTTTGTTCTGTTCTAACTTCATGTGGTCTAAATCTGTGGGTATGAGTTCTCCCAGAATGGTGTCTGCAAAGATGCAAAATATATTCTCAGCTGCAATCATTCAAAAGACCTGCATTGAGTGCAATGCTGCAAAATATGACCTAAAGCATATTATTTACCAATTTGAAAAAATTCACAAAACAAATACCAAAATTGGTGTGATAAATGTGCACATTTCTGTGTTTGTGCCTTGTGTGTGTGAGAGAGGGGCTGTTCTTGGGAGGACTGTTGATGCTGAAATCAAGAGAAGCACCTGAAGTAAAACCCTGAGCATTTATTTCTGTCCCCAGGCTCAGGTGTCACACTGATCAGTGCTGTCTGAAGGGTAATTCTCTTGCCAGCACTGAATATCTGTAAGATTCCACTTGGGCTCAATATTGCGTATAGCAGAGGCTGGCTGCATTACCATGTGAGAATTCAGGGCAGGTTTGTGGGGAGCTCATTACAAGTTTTCTGTCACACACATTCATACAGACCATGCCCCTTAAAAAAAAAAATACCACAATGCAAAGGTACTCAGTGAGAGGTTTCACATTGTGTGAAATCAGTTAATTTTTCCTTATAGCACCTCATAATTTTCCAGAACAGAGATCATTAATCATCCCAAAGTGTGTAGAAGTTTGGGCAATAGCTGTAAGACCACCAAATGCTGACCCTGAAGGAAATTAATTACTAAAGGTGAAAAGCAAGTGTTTTCTTAATTAAGCCACCTAAGCTGCCTGGTTTTGCAAATATTTATTAACACAATTCAGATGAAATCAGATCAGCACTTCTGGCTGCAGAGAGTGTTGTTTCATTGGACCAGGGCTCCTCATTTCCAAATCCATATTCAGTCTTTTAACACAGCAGCAAGTTATATTCCCCATCTGTCTCCTGTGACAACTCTAATGAATGTAATAACTGGATGGTGATGTACAAACATTTTTGAAGTGCCTAATTTATAAAATATAGGAAGTAGTAATTTATAATAAACTGTTGGGGAGTTGGGATTCTATAGTTTTTGAAGTTAAGTTTTAATATTTTCCATTTCCTGCATGTAACTGAAACTTAAGTGAGCATGTGATAACCAAACATTCTTGATACAGGAAACTCTTAGGGCAGGTGAGCCTGATATCTCAAAGGTTTTCCCAGCCAGTGTCTCTGCTCTAGGACTAATAAGTGCTTTACCATGATCTGAAGAACAAAAGGTCCTGAGTCTGAACCAGTTCTGGCCTTGAGTTGTCCCACCCACGGTGAATCTGGAGATTGCCAGGGTCCTGCTGTGTGCTCTAAGCACCTCCTGCTCCATTTTAACCAGCATTGTTCTTTCTGATTTGAGAGTGAGTGAGAAGGAGTAAAGCATGTCCCAGAGGGTTAATGAACAGGATGAAAGTTCATAGACTTTTGCCAACACGTCAGGATTTGGCCTATACCACAACCCCTCCTGAAGAATTGGCCTGATAACTGTTTTCCAAGGACTTTGCTAAGTCAGAGTTTGAATATGGGAGATAAAGCCCACAGTTTTATGGTCTGAGTCAGATTTTCTTTGACCTGTTGGAAAACAGAGCAAGTCATGCTGCAACCAGCCAAGGAAAGTAGGAGTTTATTTCAGATTAATTTATCACTTTTGGAGTTGGTTGATGCATTAGTTTGGATGTGATGAGGAGAGAGAAATGGGAAGAGAGGCTGTGAACTAAATAAATCCAAAAAGTGTGTGCTCATTAGGGAGCAATTATCACTTTGTATTCTGATCTTGTTTGTGTGGTGGAGAAGGGATTTGTGGCAACACAGCAAGGCCAAGTACTGATGTTTATTGCTCAGTGAGAGGCTGGCATGACTAATTGAGAGGGAACAGATTCATCAGGGTTAGAGCTTAAAAAAATGATAAGACATGTTCATGAACTGCTGTTCACACTACTACAGTTTTTAAAAGTCTCCACTACAGTAAAAAAGGAATGATTTTTGGTAAAGTATGTTACAGACCTGCTATGTTCTAAACAGAAATTATTTGGTTGCACTTCTTACATTTTTATTTCACGTTTATTGAAATGTTGCACTTGAGGAAAGAAGAATCCCATATTTTGAATTTTGCCACTGATTTTGATGTGTCCCACGCCTCTTTGTAAAGGATAAACAATCACGTCCTTGACTGTCTAAAGTATAAAAAGGTTTCAAAAAAGGTTTTCAACAAGTTTTGAAGAAAAGGGAGATCCATCTTCAGAAACAGGCCTTATATTAATAAGTATACTGCTAATTACTGCAATCATACAAAGGTTGCAATGACACCTATCTATATATTTTTATGTTCTTTTTGAAGTCTGTGTCACAAGCGTCAAAATGTCTTTAGCTTAAAAAAGAAGGTGCTTCTCTGGGATGGTGTGTGTCTGCCTCTGTTCAGCTTTGCTCCATGCTCAACTTCCCTAAATTCTGTTTTTTTCTTTATCTCTCCTAATCTAGAAATTGCCAGTTATGAAAAGCCTGTTAATTTCTGTTTGTAAAATGTTCTGGTGTAACTTGAATTAAATGTAGTGCAGCTGGGAGTAGTCATGGCTAAACAATACATGGCATAAATTATCTCTATCTGGAGTGTCTGACTAAATAACATAATCAACAGGAGGCTGACAAAACATCACAGCTGCCTGTTGTCGCTGACAACTTCATTATTTCCATGATGTTCATATGGGTAATTTGTTTCTGAGGAACAGCAAGATCTTCAGATACGTCCAATGGCCTCACGTACATTTATAGGCTTCCTGCAGCTGGTTCTGTTTGCACAGTTTTAGGGGTTTTTCCTAATCTGGGGAACAACTGCAAGAACCATCAGCAAAGAGCTCTGCTCTGCATTGGTTTTGCACTAGAGAGGTATTCCCATCAATCAGAGTTGGTGCACACCTCTTGATAGGTAACAGAAGCTGCTCTTTGATTCCTTGGTTCAAACAGGAAGGGCTTTGAGGCTCTGATGGACTCCTTATAGTATTTTATTTCTGTTTACCTTAACTTACTCTCCAAAAGATCCCAAATGACTCAGTAGTTTTGTGGCTCTGGCAGCTCAGGCCCGACTCTATTCCACTGCAGCCAGGAATTATTATTCTCAGGAATTTTCCAAGTAAAGAGACTAGCAGGGGAGTAAAAAAGCCACTGTGACTGTATGAAAAACATGCCATCTTTAAAGAATTCTGACCAAACAGTTCTGAGGTTCTGCTAGTTCATTTAAAACCATGTTCTGAAATACAAGCAGTAAGTCCACAAAGCTGAGAACTCCTTCCCTCTGCACCCTTCCTCTGGAAGTGGGAGTCTGCAAGCCCCAGGCACTGATGCATTTGCCAACTTCAGCCCTGCAGCAGAGCCTGGGTGTGCCAGATTCCAGGCTGGGCTGACAGGACCAGCACTGGGGGCTGTGGTTACAGGGGAACCCTGGGGGAGCTGGGGCTGCCAAGCCCAGTTCCATTTGGTCACCTACATCACATTGCCTCAAATATTTCAGAATACTTGGGAAAATTATTTTCTAAGCTTATTCTAAACAGAATTATTTATTCTTCACAATTTCAGAATTTTTCAAGTTTGATTATGTCTGTGACTGATCAACTGGGTAATATTTGTCTTTTTCATAAGCATACTGAATACTTCTGTGTCTCTGTGGATAATAGGTTATTTGCTATGGATTTGGATCAAGAACACTGGCTGCAGTAACTAGTGATACAGTAAGACTCAAATCAATGTCCTTGAAGAAACACAAGAAACCAGGGAATAGGACAGAGAATAAACAAATTGGCCAAGGAGTATGTGTGAAAGATGATAGGTAAACAAGGAGCCAGAGAGGCAGGAATTGCCAAAACCAGAGTTGGAATTTACTACAGTACCTTATATGTATAAAAATGTGCAAGAAAGAATGAGTGTGGGGACATAGAAACACACTTTTATGCGTTTGTTTGGGGGCTTTGTTTGATTTTTATTTTACCTTTCCTACTGAATAGTTTTGACAGTATGAAAAAAACCCATCCCATTATCTTGTTTCAAGGAGAAGAGTCACTTTAACTACCTCTCAAGGAATGGATTTTTAAAATGAGAGTGCATGCAGGTGCCAGACAGAGTTAGCCATGTTACTTTGGGCAGGGGTGGAGATCCCATTCCCAGGTATCCAATCTGCCTGTCTCCACTGCTGCGACAGCAGATGGAGATCTGATATTTGAGCAATATTTGTTCTTTTAGTGGGATTTTGAACAGTCTAAACTGCAGCTTTGTCTCTTATGATGGCGATAGCTTTGCCATTGACTTATTTGCAAGTAAAGTCAGGCTCCATGTGAGTTTCTTCACTCCAAATTTCCCACCCAGTTTCCAGTGGAGAAAACCAAATTTCACAAACAGGGCACATGCGATGTGGAACACGGACCCGCTGGGTTCTGGGCACGGAGCACGTGCTGACCACTGGAATGCCGCCTGCAAGGATGCGTTTGGACACCGCCCTGGGGACAAAGCCACCCCTGTGTGGCCGCCGCTCCAGGGACCAGCCCAGGATTTTGGAGAATTGGGTGGACGCTGCCACCTATCGATGGATGGAGGGCGCGAAACCCGAGACCTTGCACGGAGCTCCTCGTCCCAGAAATGTCCCAAAGTCTGCGAGGAGCAAACAGAATTTGCCCGATGGAGTGAATGGCCAACACAAAGCTAAAAACACCTGTGGTGTGTAAAGCTGAGAACAGCACAGGGTGAAGGTTTGGGGGACCGTGTCACCGAATCAGCCAACTTGGCCTCTTTAAACAAAATGTACCACTAAATGTACATCTTCACAAAAAGGTGCCGCTTTAGCAGCAGTAAGAGCAACAGCAGCTTGTGGGATCAGCTCTCCTTGTGTGCTGCAGGTAGGGAACTTTCAGACTCATCAATCATGGAAGGAAAACCTGTCACAATAGGTTAAGTCAGTAGTGTAAGTACAGCCAGCAAAATGCTCAGTGCGGCTATGGAGAGTGTATGCAAGTGCAATAATAACTGGATGGTTTCTCTGTCCTCTAATGGAAGCATCAAAGGCTGAGGATGGGCAGGTTTCTGCAGGAGATCAGACTAAAGGATCTGCTTCCATGTGTTTCATCATAAACCCAGGGGTTTGTTTCTATAGAACTTTTAGTCTTCTTCATTTCCTGAACTGGATGTAGGTGCCTCTCCCAGTTATTTACAAACATTTGGTAATCATTTTTAATCATTTCAATTTTTATGATTTGCTAAATGTATGATTACTTCTTTTACCTTACTGAACATTGTTTTGTGTCTTCTGGCTTTTGAACCAGGTTAATTATGAATTTATATTCGTAGGTCGAGATTATAAATATATTTTCTTGATACAAAAAAGCTAATTGTATTTAATACAAACTAGGCTTGGGCAAGAAAACATCTTGACTTTTAATATTTGTTAAATTTTAAAATTTAAAAAATTTAAATTTTTAAATGCTTAGTTGTTTTTCTACCCAAACTAAATACTGTTTGGCTAGAAAAGGGACTAAGCATTTAAAAAATTGAAATGGCAATTGTAAAAGGGCTGCTTTCCACCAAGCTGAATGGAGAAAGCAGAAGATAGAAGTATTGAACCACAATGAGAAAGTGCGAGAAAATGTTTAGGAATAGACTAATTTCTGCTAATTCACTTTATGTTTTTCCCCTGAAAACAGCTGGGAATTGACAATTCCTTTACAAGGAATTCCACAGATGAGGTCTATACAGACTAAAAAAAACTTAATTGGAGATTTTGACTCAGAAGAATCATCCCTATTTAGCACAGTGCTGAAAATTGAGTTCTTAGGCTTACATTTATTTTTAACTGATTTAGATATTTCAGATTTTCAGCATGTTTTTTTCTAGATAGTATCTCAGTGTTAGAGAGGTATTTGGTGGTTTTTGAAAGATTTCCAATTTCCTCCTGCTGGCAAGGAGCAGTGACCTCAGTCAGCTCTCTGACTAATGATCCTTGGAAGGGTAGAACAAAAGAGGGAATCCTGCACACAGAGGGCCAGTGATTTTCATGGTGCAGGAGAAAGAATATTGTGCGTAGAATATTGTAACAGCACTTTGCAATTCTCTGCTGCAGCAAAGCATGTATCTATTTGCACTTGTTATTTTCATTATGCCCTGGAAATGCATCTGTGTGCATGCTTACACACATATGTGCTGATAGAAAACCCCCCAAAGAATGCTTTGATCCAGATCCAGATTGGTTTAAAAAACACAGATTAACTTCAAGTTCCATGGCATACAAACATCAGGCCCAGGACTACATTTTAGCTTCAGCTACTTGGGCAAAAGGATGCCCTTGGGTATGAGGCACAGCATCCCTAGCTGAGGTTTGAAGTGTGGAAGAATCAGGCTGAGCAACAGATTTTGGCAGGTTTCCAACATTTTCCAAAATTCAAGCATCATGTCTGAATAAAACCAGGGGAAAAATTCAGCAGATTGTAAGAATAGTTCTGGTATCTCCTTAAAAACAATCCAAAATACTTTTTCTGTAGATGTAACTGGTCACTGGCTATGACCAGGAATTGGTGTATTTTGGTTCTTTTTTATTATCCGATGTTGCACTGGAGTGTTCTGGTTGCATGAATTTAACCCAGTGGGCTGTCCAGAAGGATAACAATTTTCTAGGTTGGTGTTTATCTTTGATTGTCACCTCCACTGTTTTTAGAATTCTGTATATGGCTATTTGAAGTATTCCACATTTGACTTTGTAACATTTTTGTGGGTTTCTGTGGGTTCCAGCATTTGCATTTTTTTTGCCCTATAGTAAAAAAAAAAAAAAAAGAGAGAGATTTTGAAATATCACTGTTCTACTATTTTGGAAGCTCCTAATGCAGACATTACAGGATCTGCTTGAGCTGAAACATCCATAGAGTGTGCTTTTGTTATCCATTTAATAATCTTTTTGAGGCAAAACCTGTTCAGGCTGGGAGCCTGATGTTGCAGATGTCCCACCGCTACGGCTGCTGCTTTTGTTGCTGTGATTGCAGACTGCTGTAGTGGTAGCTTGCTTGGAGAAAGAAGAAACAATACATCACATGCAACAAGCACTACTGCACTGTGATTTTTTTCCCCTTCCTCTCACTGTTTTAGCATAAAACCAACTGCTGGAGGATGGCTGCATTAATGTCTTTTTGTTCATCCTTCATGGCAAAATAATTACAATCGCAGTTTTGTTTACTCTGGCAGTAATTATTTCTTCTACTCACACGCTGTGCTGCTGATCAGTTTTAGAGGCTACAACAAGCTAAAAGCACACAGAAGTCATGGCATCTCTCACATGGAGGCTTCACATATTAATCACTCCTACAGCTGCACAGGTAACTGGGACAGAGTTAAGGCATTCTACCTGTGATACAACACTACTTGCTTAAAATACTGTTTTGCTCTGAGGTTTTTAGCAGCAATCTTGGACTTCAGTAATTACTAGTAATAGCTTTTTTCATATCTGATCATTCATGCAGTGTAAGGAAGAGATTTACTCATTCTGCCCAGAGGCTGAGCCAGCAGAGACAGCAAAGCTAATGTGATTCATTGAATGAAGAGAGTGGACAATTACCAGCAACTTGTTCACATTTTACCTTGGATAGCCTGAGCTGGTAAGTCAAATTTAACTCTTTAATGCACATATTCCGAATTATTAGTTTCAAGTATGATTGATTCATAAACATACAGTGTTGAGTGGTTTCTCAGCTGTTGTGTTATCCTAAATTCCTAAGAGAATGCTTTTACAGCTATGCAGTGCCCTTACCAGTACACCTGTCTATAGAATGTAGCATATATGTACCACAGACAACAGAGAGTGATCTATAATTCAGGTATTTCTTTTTCTTTCTCTGCAATATGTTTGTTTTTAGGGGACATGAATGTTAGGTAAGTATTGAACAATTAGAAAGGAAGAAAACACAAAGCTTTTATAAAGGTAACTACTTTATATTCATTTGTGTTTTGTGAATTCATTTGTGAATTTGGCTTTTAAAGGACCTTGGTGATGGGGAATTAAATGGTTACTTCAGTGCTTAGGTGCAGGTAGAAATCTGATCACAAAGATGAAGCTGCAGGATATGCAGCATGAACTGTGTTTTGGGAGACCTTGGTCCCTGCTTTGGTTCCTGCTATAGCACAGTGACAGTCACATACACTGGTTTGATGGGTATGTCCAGAACAGGGCAGTAACTGTTTCCCCAGAGATTTGCTGTGAGACTTTTGTGCCCTTTTATTCTTGGAAATAGAAACTGCTGTTAATTATGACTGGTTATAAGGGGAGCTGCTGTTGCTATTTTGTCTAGTCCTGCCTTTCTCAGTAAAACCTGGTGCTGTGCTGCCTGTTGCAGTGCTCACCTTGCCGTGGGAATGCAAGTTAGGAGTAGCCCACACAGGGCTACTCCAAACCACATAGAGATGTCCTTATTGTCATCCCAACCCATGTCACCTTTGTGCAGGAGCTTCCATAATGAAAATCTCAAATGGGGCTGTTCTGCACATCTCATTTTTCTAAATTATTAGTCTCCTATGTGCTGTAACAATTTTAGTTCTGACAATGACACATCCTCAGGCTAAGTTCATTTCAGCTGAGGGATTTGTTGTTTCAATCAAGACAATGCACATTTCAAGTCTTCATCGGATTGTTGAGGCAAGGATACAGTTGTAAAAGAAATCAAATTAATAACTTTTTGAAGGAGCCTAAAACTGCTCTCCTGAAATAGTTTATTTCTGTAAAAAAATGCCAACATCCAAAAATTCCTCACAGAATCATGTGAATCGAGCTGTCTCTTTTCCTTATTTCTTATTATGCTTTTCATCCAAGATTTTTCCTCATCTCATTCCCATTGCTCTGTTGTGAGCCATTTCTACAGCCTAATAAGGTCCCACTTCCAGAAAGTTTTCCAGATTATGCATCTTGCCTTGTGTTTTTTTCATTTCATACCTTGTATGTGTCTACGAAGGATACTAAGTACGATAATCTGCAGTGGTGTTTTGCACTTTACTGTTTCAGTATACTGGTAAAAAATGCAGCTCGTTTGCATCATGTCATTCCAGGTATTTCTTTATTGTTCCACATTTATCCCCTGCACTTGTTTGGGATATTGATAGTGAGTATACAGGGAACATATCCATGTTTCAAGTCATTTGTGATTCACCGATTTTGTGCGGATAGCAAAGATGCCATCTGCTTTATTGTTGAATAGCTGCAATTTCAAGAGTGTTTACTTAGCTTCTCTATAGATTCACCTGCTCTTGACTTCACAGAAACATTGATGAGGTTATAAAAGAATCTGTTCTCTTCTTCCATCAGTGTCAGACCTGGGATCTGCTCTGGCTCTTTACTGACAAAGATCCATGTGTAGCAAAGGCACACGGTGGTTACTGCCCTCAGAAGTCGTTGTTTAGGTGGTTACTAACACACTGTTGTTTTAGCCCCAGACATGCCTCTGGTGTCCAGAAACTGTGTGAAAGTGGTTTTAGCCACAGCAGCCTCGTACCATGTGCTTCAGTGACACACTTCTGATCAATGACGTCGGTGCAGCAAAACCTCACTAAACAGCTGCTGTCTTCCTTCCAGAAAACCCTGGCTGAGAATGACCCAGCAAATGCACAACTTGAGCCTGCTGCAGAGCAAAAAGCACAGCATGCCATCATCCCCCAACGCTGCCAAGCGGCTGTACAGGAACCTGTCGGAGAAGCTGAAGGGCAGCCACACGTCCTTTGATGAGGCCTATTTCAGGGCCCGCTCCGACCGCCTCAGCCTCCGCAAGGCCTCCCTGGTAATTAATCGCCTCATCTCCATCACACTGCCACTTCACTCTCCCATTCATCTCCTTATTCAACTGGGTTTTAATCTGTAATCTGTAATTCTCATCATCTCGGTTTTTCCCCTGACAAGCGCCGTGTGTTCTTCCCACTCTTAACATTTATGATCCTTTGTCAAAACAGAGTTTGACCTTCCTGAAGGGTAAAGACAGGCTACCTACTCAAGTGTTATTCTAGGAGTAAGG
Source organism: Argya squamiceps (assembly GCA_037834095.1). Taxonomy (NCBI): domain Eukaryota; kingdom Metazoa; phylum Chordata; class Aves; order Passeriformes; family Leiothrichidae; genus Argya; species Argya squamiceps. Next base: position 4,435,221 of record JBBMKD010000054.1, on the reverse strand, counting down.
TTGTAACTTGGCTTTTACATGACAAAATGTGAATGAAATCTATAGATACAAGTGTTTTTCTTGCAAGAAAAGAATAAAAAGTATTTTGAGAAAAGTGAAGATGGCTTTAATAGAAGTTCCCATTTTCTCCAAACAACAGCAGAAATGGAATTTTCAGGCATGACAGATAAATGCAAGGTTATTCCCAGACTGTGGTCATGGTCAGTAGAAAGGACTATGGAAGAAAGAGACCACATGTCTCTTGTGAAGGAGTCTGGCCTGGGTGCCCCAACCATTGATATTGCCAAGGGGGGACATGCCAGAGCAGACTGACATGTAGGCTGAATGAATGCCAGTCTGTGACCATATCTTCTGACCAGTGTTTATCTAAATACACACTTTAGATTACATATTTCTTCAAACATGGGCTCTTCTGTCATACTTAACTAATAAGAAGAGAAATTGCCAATGAGCTGAGCCAAAGGATTGAGGAGCAGAGCACTGATACTGGGGGCTGAGTCCTCTGCTAAGCCTGAGGCAATAAATTACAATCTCAGCTCTGTCCCTTTCACTCTGCACCTGTCAGCAGTGGGAATGCCTATTCCATCAGTCATCATCATTAGGAGACTTGATTTTATGTTGTGTGGATGGAGATTTAATGGGATACAGATGTACCTGTCCTAACTTCGTTCCCCCAGCCCACTACTGTCATGGGAGTGTCACAGCTTTTGTCACTGACAAACACCCAACAGGGGAGCCTGTAGGTATCACCAGTCTGGGATCTGAGCTGGTGTCCACAACAGGCAGTGAATAGAGTCCCACTGAACTCGAGAGACTTTGGATCCCATTCTATCCATTCTGCTTGTTGTTTTCCCAGTTTTCCCTAGAAATAAACAGCAAGAAAACCATTGATGAAGGGGTGGAAATATTCCAGGTCAGGTTGCTAGCTCATGTATTTTCTAATCATTGAGTTTCTGTGCCACTGAACTAAGTCAAGGAATAAAATCATGTCTCCAGACAAGTGAACAACATTTGTCAGAATTTGTTTTCTTTCAGCTTTGGCTAGTGAAGAGTTTTCTTTCCACTCTCTCTTGCTGTGCAACACTTTCCATTCAGTAAATTGTTGTCTTGCTGCAGACATAGCAATGTCCCAAAATAGCTTTATTCTTGAACTCATGTTTATCAAAACAAGTCTTTGCAGAAACTACTTTACCACTTTTTCCAACTCCAGTAGTACATAGTGGACTTTTTCAGTCAAACTTAGAGCAAATAGCTTGAAAGGGGCACTTCATTTTAATTAAGCTACATAAGATTGCATTTCTAAACACTCTGGCACTGAATCACTTACTGGAACATGGTTATTACTTACTGCAAAGCAATACTGTGGTTCTTTTCAGTATATACATTTGTGCATCACAGTAACACCTAAATAAATTAATCACATAGCACAGCTGTCCAGCTAATGATTAGAGGCTGCAGGACTGAGTCAAGGGAAAAGCAATGTAAAAACTGCTCCTAAACTTCACCCAACATGTGATTCAGTTTCTCTTTGAATTTATTCCTTTTCTTCAGAGCAGAAGAAAGTTCTCTGGTAAAGGTAAATGATGGCAGAAATCAGAAGACTCTTGTTGGCATTTGTGACAATACCAGCTGGACTAAAATAGAGCTCTAGTGTCTCAAGATATTACTCCTTATAGCTGTTCGGATTTCTCATCTCTGGGCTGCAGATATCTGAAAAATGCTGCAATACTAGAGAGTCTTCTACATGGAATGTGATAAACTTTTTGCAGAACACTACATAATTTTCAAATATATTTCTATGTGAAAGCAAATAATTGGGGCAAAGTTGGTCAGGTGTGTAGAATGTTTTATTGCACTTGGAGAGCTGGACTGGATGCAGACTTCCAAATAGAACAGTTCACTAGCATGGGTGAAGATGTAATGGATATTTTGCTGCCTCTCCGGGACACCTTTGGACTGTCTAGCACAGTTTGATGTGCTGTGCTATGGATGAGGGATGCACACACGAACAGTTAGAAAGCCCACATCACAGCTCCCACGATTTTACACTCTTTGAAGTTACAAGACTTGCCAATGTATTTGAGCCTATTGCTTGTGTCTGAATTGCTCATTTGGAAAACCTGATATTTGCAATTTGGTCTTGTCGCTGTTTGGATTGGATGAAGTAGCTTAAAATATTCATGCTCTGTTTCTCACTTAAATCAGTGCAGCTTTTTCAATCAGATTTCTAATGAAATGAAGAAATAGAAATTTGCTTTTATTTTTTTCCCTTTTGGTGAAATATTCTTGCCAACAGGTCAGTTGGCAAGAGCATTTATGACAAATTAACTTAAACACGTGCTTAGATTCTGCTCAACAACTTACTTAGGGCCAAACTTTCCCAAATACTTCAGGTATTTCATTTGGCAAGCAGAAGCCTGAAGATGTCTTTTCAAAGACACACTGGCAGGTCTAAATTGTGATAACTGAATCAAAAAAACCCAGTTTAAATCAAAGCTTTTTAAAATCATTCTACGGCATTCTGACAGGTAAAATCTCTTAAGGGGGTGTGTGGGTGGGGGTGTGTGTGTATCTTTGAAAAGGACCAAATGGTTAATTTCAGCTATAATAATGAAGTTAGCCACCTCTCTTTTATTATCATGTAATAACGAATTTTTAGTTTCTTAGGAAACTTAGGAGATGTAGTACAAGATTTCCTGAGTTTCTCACAAAATTGGAATTAAATAATGATACTGAGCACTTAGGGGAGCATTCTAAAAATGTTAACTCATTTAACTTCTGTGCACATATATAAAGCCAATTAAAATAGTATTACTTATTCTGGTTTTAGAAAAGGGAAAACCATGTGTGTACCCAGTGCCACAGAAGGGAAAATGTGAAGAGAGAAATAACTCACTTCCTGTCCTGAGTGAGCACCACGGCCTTTCACTCAGTAATATCATCAGCTTTACCTTTTTGTTCTGCACCCAGGCTGTTTCCAAAAATGAACTTAACTAAAAGAAATGCAGACCAATGCAGTCATTCAGTTTCCTTCAACTAAGTTCCCTTGTAATATGCTCTTGATCAATTCACTGCTAAATATGTAGATTTTCATAGCTGTGATCAGTTACAAGAGTAATACGCTTTTGCTTGTTGTCTGATTGGATCAAAATGCAGATGATTCTGAAGCATAATTATCCTGCAGATCCCTGTCAGGCTTGAAAATTTCTGAAGACACTTTTACCTTCAAGCACACTGAAAAAAAATCCCTGTAGAACTGATCAAATTCCAAGGAGGAGCTGGGCACTGCGGTTTCCAGAACTGCTTGGAAACCCTTAGTCCATGTGTTTTATGAGGAGACAAAAGATGTTCCAGAAGATCAATGTTGTTTCACTGAGAGCAAACTTGGACATGGATATACCAAATAAAACTATATCAATTTTTTTTAAAATTAAGTTTTAGGGTGGTTGAAGTGTTATCTTCTAATCACAGTAGAAGATGGTTTCAATTCAATATTTATTTCATAGAATAAAGAGTGTATTCTGTGATGAGAATTTTCTCAGTGCTCCCTCCCTGTGGTTTTGGGACACGGGGAGCTGGTTTACACTACGTATCTGAATCTGTGCTCTGAGCCCTCCTTGCCTTGCTGGGCCTCTTGCTCCTGCTATTTCATTCCAAAGAGGGAAAAACCCTATCGGGTAATTATGGCAATGGGACACTGGGAGAGAATTTAAAGAATCTTGGCACATAACTTGTCATTACTGCAGGCTCCAGAAGGATGTTCTCATAAAAGAAACCTGCAGGCCCTGCTATTCTCCTGCACCTGCTTCTCCCCAGCTCAATTAAGAAACAACAGGGGCCTTTGTATTGTGCCATTCTTTTATCTCCTTGACATTGGTAAGGAAAAGGTTCAGTGGTTCTCCCTCTCTCAGACTTGGTGCCATGAAAGTTCCCAGGTTTGGCTGCTTGTGCTCTCTGCTGCTCAGACATGCACACTGGACAGTCCCCTTTTTCATTCCCATTTCTACTTCTGTTTTTAAGGCCTATAAATTTCAATGTTTCTTCTCGTTACAACTTAAATGCAATAATAAGGGCACCTAGGAATAACCGAGGTGGTAGAATGAACACTCTGGCTCACACTGGAACTGGGAGGGGTTTGCTGCAGAATTTCTTGTTTGATTTGGATTTTCATCACCTGATTGTAGTTTTCTACTTGAAATTTAGAGTTTGAGTTCGAAAAAAATAGTCCAAGGCTCTGCCAAAATTATAGTGTATCATCCAGCTTCACACTGCAAACATAATGTTGCTCATATAGTTTGATTACAGGACAGATGTCTAAAGAAGAATGTGTTTGTTTCTTATGGGTTTGAATCTCACTTGAAAATTCCCACAGACCTGAAGCAATTTCAAGCACTCCAGGGGTAGACCAAGCTCAATTCTGCTGCAAACATTTGCCATGCTTCAAGCCGAGCCTAAGCTGGGGCTGAAGGAGCAATATTTTATTTTGAGGAGCAATCTCACAAAACACAAATTTTCTCTATTTTTAAAGCACTAAGATATGAAAAGTTTTACTAAATTTCTGTCTTTATTGACACACAGAATTTCCAGTGCAATGAAGCCATGTTTGAGGCCGTAGAGCAGCAGGACCTGGATGCTGTTCAGATTCTTCTTTATCAATACACACTGGAGGAACTGGACCTGAACACACCAAACAGTGAGGGGCTCACTCCTTTGGATATTGCCATTTTGACAAACAATGTCCCCATTGCCAGGACCCTTCTACACGTTGGAGCAAAGGAAAGCCCACACTGTAAGTAAAGAACACAAATTGACTTAGATAATTGCTTGCATGAGATCAATTCTGCTGCTGTTAGGGAAAATCAATTACAGGACACACAAAAATTGCCTGGTTTTTTTATAAGGATGATTGTAATAAGACTGCTGGAGGATATTTGCAGCCATATCTGCTCATTGAATATGTGCTCAGTAGATCTTTTTTGTTCTTTGTGTCAGATACACTAACTAATGAATCAGGTTGAGCTTCTAATATGATTAACACTGGAGCAGCTGGGTTAATAGCAATTTTGAGAAAAGTCTTTAAAAATATAGCAACAGGAACTCAGGGATTCAAACAGCATGGTCTGAAATGTAGAGTTTGTCATCAAAAATGAAAGGGTGATGGGCTGTCTAGACTTTGCTTTATTTTGATTATCCTTTTGATTTTGGCTATGCTGCCTTCAGGAGGCCAGTCGTATTGAAATCTATTGCTTCCATTCCCCACAGACCCCTTACTACTGGTCTTCAAATGGCCTAAAATCCCACTTAAATGAAAATTTCAAAGTTCTACAGAACCAGAGAAAACCTGAACACGAAACAGACCTTCTCACTTTACTGGAATACCAATATTGCTTATAACTACGTATTGTAGTTATAAAACTTCTTTGTATTCCTTCATGGGCCTTTTAATGCCCAGTTTGTGGGTTGGAGGGTGACTTACCAACCCAATTAATCAACCATATACCATGACACAAACTCTGACGCCTTACGTGGGTCTAAAAATACCCCGATGTAAGAGAATTTGTTTTAAACTGTCAATGCCTATATTTAGGACATTCCCAGCAAGGCTATAATGAGACTGTGTTTGAGGGGTTCGGCCACTGCAGACTCTGCCATTAATTTGAAGTTAGTTAAATTAACAACATTTAGTGCTGGCATGTCAATCTCAGTGCTCCAGGAAATTGCACCTTGAGGCTACTAACATTGCCAGTTTTTTCACTGGAGAGTGTGTGTGCATGTGCATGTTGAGTTTTTTTGCCAGACCCTCAGTGTTGGTACACCTTTATTGCTTTTCTATATCCACAGCACTTATATTATCATTTATTCTGGCCTCCTTTAACCTTCCCTGGAGATTTTTGCATAGTGTAGCTGCTCAGTGAAAAGAGTTTTTTAGATTTATATTTATTTGTTTATTTTTCTGTCATGGTTCATGACTGAGGCTTTAAAAAAAAAGTGTGACAGCATTTAGAGTACATGATTGACTGCTGAAGCAACATTCATTAACCATGACAAATCTAGAGGAAAACACAGTCTTGAGTGTTCTAAACAGCAGTAAAAAAGACTAAACTAATTTTTCATTGACCTCATCTGTAAATAAATGTAGTCTGATGGCAAGCAGGGGCAATCATAAATTAGTATTCATTTCCTGTAATTAATGCAAACATGCCTATGAACACAGAGAATATGAATATATAACCACCTCATTTCCATTTCAAAATATACCCACCAAATTTCCACTTCACTTATCTTGATTTTTAGTTTTTCTGATTGAAATAATGGATGAAACATTCTCAGTAAAAAGCAAATGATAATTTCTTTTGGGTTTCTTACGTGAAGAGTTTGCAATGGCTGTTTGAAAGTGAAATGCAAAAAGTTATTTTCAGCCCTCAAAACAAAGGTTCACAGCATCTTTTTGCTTGGCTTCACTCTTGTGGAACTGATGGCAATCACTTTCTATTTTCTCCAGACTTTCTGCTCTGCTTTCCATACTCAACCAACATCTCAGGGCTGCAGGAACATAATCCAGCACCCAGAAGGAGCATTTTCATTTCTCTGTGGTGGGCAATTGAGCAAGACTTCCGTAGGCTGAACGGGAGGGTAAAATCCTGACTCACCCAGTTTTGGGACTGGACACAGCATCTCTTAATGTGATTAGAAGTATACAAGACACATACACAGAGCTGGGAGAAGGCTAAATAGAGGAATTCCTCATTCCAAGTGCATACAAAAATCTTCCTTCACAGAAAACCTTTGTTTTCCACTGTATATATTAGCTCTAGTGATCCAGCTGAAATCTCATTATATCCTCTAACCTAACTCTGTAGAAAAGAGGATCTGGAGGACAGATAGCTTCCATCTGTATCACCTGGATTTCTGCCTGGAACAGCAGCAGATAAAGCAATAGAAAGTAAAACTGTGATCTTCATCTCCACATGGAACTCAGATTATATAAATCTCAACAGGAACCCAACATCTTTAAAAACAAAGTAACTAAGATCAGAGAGTACAGCATTTAAAATATTAATTTAGTTGGGGAGAAGACAAAGTGTTATCTTTTCAGTTACTATTATTCATCATATACTCACGGTTTGGTTTGTTCATGTGAACCCAAATAAAAATAAGATTAAAATTCCCACTGGCTGATTGGACACGTTTCCAGGACTCAACAAATGTGCATCTGAACCTTGATTAAACAGATAGAGCCAGATCCTTAGTGAGAACTTGAACCAATGCCAATTCTCAACCACCTGAAGCTCTGGCACATAAAATCTCCTTCCTCAGTCCTGTTGTGCTATCAGATGTGTTGCGTTTTTATTGTAGGTATGGATCCGGGAAACCCTTTCACCTCTGGCCTCCCAGTAAACAACAGTTCTGAGGATACCAGCAGGTTCCAGGGAGCCTGGCCATATGTCCCTGATGTCCATATGAGGAATGATCAAACTTAAGAAGGATGGCTTCAAGCCAGCTTCTGAAAGCAAAGTCTTAGAGACAAACATTCTTCAAAAACAATCCTTTGGATGTCAGAGGTGTTGAGTAATTCTTTGTTCTCCTGTGGCTGTAAAGATGCCAGGGCACTTTTCACATCAGTAGGGTTATTCTTAGACTCTGCTAAACTCTGGCTGTCATACTGTTATGAGAGACAGAGGCAAAAGTTAAAATGAGAAGCTGAGGCTGGATGAAACAAACACCTTTTCACTATAAGCACAGTGAAGCAGTGGAACAGTCTCCATCCATGCTGGGAAGTTTTCAAGACCAGACTGGATAATGCCTTCAGTCACTCAATCTGACCTCTTGGCTGAGCATGTTTTGAGGAGGATTGATGTAGAGAAGGTCCTTTCCAATCTAGCTTGTCTCATATGATCCCAGTTTAGAAATAACACATTCATATCCACATATGTATTTGCTCCTGTGGTGTTTTGGTGTCAGAAACCTGTTTTGGTGTTTTTGTGGTTTTGGTGTTTTGGTGTTTTATATCATACAGTTTGATTTTTTCAGAAATGTCTGCTGCTGGTGAATCTATTCATATTGTTAATGAAATTTAAATGGCCAGATCTTTAAACGGTATAATTGGCATTGCTCTGACCTACTTGATGGCAAGACAATATCCAGAAGGCAGAGTGTGTGAGGGTTTGACCTTACACGTGGCTACTAGTTTGAAAGCAAACCAGTGAGAGATCCTAAGCCAGAAATACAATTTAATAGGAAAATTAAAATGAGTGCAATAGTACAGAAACACTGACAGATTCAGAATACATCCTGACACCCTGTAGGTCAGGTAGCAGTATGATTAAATGGTGGCTGCAGCCCTCTTGGAGTGATAGCTGTGGTTCCATTGAAGCATTGATCCTGTAAAAGCGTTTGATCTTCCTCTGAAGGTCCAATGGTGGTTATGGATGTCTTGTCCTCTGAGAAGGCTGAGGCTGGCTGTGGATGAGGCTGGCTGTGGTATTCTACACCTCAGATTATATTCAGGTAGGAATATTTGGTTCCTGCCCTGGGCAGAGCATCCCACAATGGGATGATGTAATTTTACCACTGATGCAGTGAAGCTTGATGGCCCATTAAGAGAAGATATCCCCTGGAGTCATCGGGGGTGAGTCATGAAGGAGATAAGGAACACTGCCCCGCCTGGTTTTAACAGTTCATGAAGATTGTGACAGAATACATACTTTTGATACACACATACATCTTATATTGCGACCTAACACAACGTGTTTTGAGCACGGCCAACATTTCACCAAACACTCCCTATTTCCCCCTTTTCCCGGCAGTTGTGACCGTGGAGAGCAGGTCAGTGCACCTGAGCACGCTGGTGCAGGAGGCCCAGCAGAGAGTGATGGAATTGTCTGCACAAGCAGTGAGTGAAGGGCTGGGCACGGAGAGCAGCGAGAGGGAGAAGCAGCTCAAGGGCTGGGAGTGGAGGGCCAGGCTCTACCAGCGCATGAAAGCCGGCTACGAGCATGCCCGTGAGTATGTCACCCTCTTCTCAACCTGGAAATGAAACCCGAGGTAATAATAGTGAGGAGGTAATATAAAAGAGGATCCTTTATTTGAAGGCCTTCAGTGGCAGTTATGTCCGCAAAAGCTCACTTCTACAGGGATGAGTAAATTTTTATAGGTTTTAGGAAATTAACATAATGGATAATTAACATAATGGATAAAAAGCACCAATTAGGAGGCAAGTGGTGATGCAATGCAGGTCAAGCCCCTTCTCTGGAATCCCCCCTCTGCACTGGTTGTGCCCTGTCCATGAAAATGTTTCTCGAAGAGTTGTTCTCAACCTTGGTTCCCAGGAAAAATCAAGACAGCACTGGGGCCCTTCACCTTCTGGGGCTTGGAGTTCTGGAATTTTTTTGTCTTTCTGCTTTAGGAAAAGCTATGGAAAAGTACTGGGAAAACTAGCTACTAATACAACAGGCTACAGAGCTAAAAATATATGTGCGAAGAATAGAGAGAACATATAAAAGGAAAAAAGGCAAAACCCAAATGGCATCAAGTACAGGGAAACAGTGAGATTCCAGGCAGGAATTTGCAGCTGAGAACCCTCTCCAAAGATGCTGATCCTCACGGCACTGCTGTGGAGAAGGAGGAGGTTGGGGTGGGGAAACCGAGGCACAAAGGTGAAATGGCCTTTCCAAGAGGGAGAAGGAAATGGGTGTTACAACAATAAAGAACAAAACAGCAGAGAACAACAAGCACATGGCTCCTTAGGCTGCATAAAATTAATAACACATCCAACATCCCAACTCTTTGTTCAGGATGCAATGATTCTGCCTTGTTTATCTCTCTTCACATTTACTCCTGGATCTCATTTAACATGTTCAGAATTTAAAACAACATACAAATAGGCAGGAAGAGGGATGGGGACATTGGCCTTTTCTCTGTTGTAATTTGTTTATTTTTCAAAAGAAATTACTACTTTTGAATGGGATTGTTCTAAATATTTGATCAAGCTGTGAAATTTCATTTTGCACATAAGTATTGTGAAAATTTAACCTTAATTTTGGTAAGCACTAATCTTAATCTTGGTATCCATTTCATCACCACAGCCACAAACTGAGTCACTTTAAACAGTTGTACAAGTGAGTCTGTATCCAAATTAAATGGGAATTTGGGCCCAAATGAAAGAGTAAACAGGCCTGAATTGTTTCTAGACATGTGGATCTTTTAACTGTATCCTATGTGATTAAATACTATCATTGCCATTAACATTTTTAGAACCTTCTTTATATAAATGTGCTTACAAATAATTTTCTCAAATTTATTGTACACTAAGGTTGTTTCTTCAAGACAGATGTAGTGCTCCTTCTCTTAGACACTAAATACAGGAAATACAGAAGTAGTGGAAGTTAATATACTGATTTTTTAAATCAATCCCAGCAGTAAGTTATGACATTTTGTGTTTGATTTCTGAATTGAGTCTGATTGATATTCTGCAAATGAAGCTCTTTTTTTTTTTTTCTCTTTGCTTTTTTAAACAAAAATGTTAGGCCTCAACTGAAAACTGTATTTTGAAACTATTACACCCAAACAATTGTGGAACTTGAAATTTCTGAATCCCAATAACATAAAAATGTTTCCTGGTTTTTGATAAATTTGAGTTTGTTTGTGAAACCATAAAGGTTTCATTAGCTTTTTGTGGTTTTGTCCTTTCTCTCTCCTCCTATCCGCCCCAAGAGATTTATAGGGGCTTTTCATTGACATAATTAGCATGAATCTGTTTTATTGGGTTACATATATGCAGGAAGATATTTTTAACCAAAAAGGAGCCAAAACCCATGATAGAAACAAATGGTGTCTGCAGGACATTGTTAGCAGGGGCACTAATTAAAACACTCAAAAGGCAGAAAACACAAACACCTATAACCCGAAGCTCACAATTGCAGGGTGATTTTCAGTGGGTTCTTTGAAGACTCAGGAACATTGTTTGAATAGGATTTGTTGTGCTGAAGAGCTGATGTTTTCTCTTCTCTCCCAGGAGCCCCCGAGGCGCCAACCAACGTCTGTCTCATGGTAACGAGCAGTACATCACTCACTGTCACCTTCCAAGAACCCCTCAGTGTCAACTCAGCTGTGGTGACCAAGTATAAAGGTACTGGATTTAGACATCTTTCACTCCCCTAACAAGGTACAAAAAATTTGAGGGATAAGTGGCAGAGCTATTAATCTACAAGAGATTATATTATGATGCAAGTAGTGTTTAAATGTAATTATTTTCCCAGTAAACAGACGTAGAAGTGGAATTTTCTTGAAAGATTACCCAAGGACAAAATTTTTATTAAAAAAAAAAAAAAAAAAGAGAAAGATAAATTAACGAAAAGCTTTCTCCATGAGTGCTTTGAAGAAGTTTGCTTGACTCACTGTGGTTAAGACATCAGCTCAATGACTGGGTTGAGATGAGCAGTTACAAAACACAAACTAACTTTTGGTGCCTGTGGGCTCCTGAAACCATGTGTATCCTTGTAAAAGCCAAACCCACACCACCATTCCTTAAAGGAATGCCTCTGGAAGCTGAAACTTCTGGCACAGGCATCATACAGCCCAATTAATTAGCTATTCCAGGGCTGCCACATCATTCTTGGAAGAGTGATACATTTGGGGTGGCACCAGTTAGTTGCAAAGTGGAATGAATAAGAAAATGCTTCCATCTGAATAGCCCTGTTGAATAGAGATGGTTTTAAAACAGAATTTCTGTTCTACAGGAAATTCCAACATTAAGAAAAAAAGCAACTTTTATTGAAGATTAGAACAAAAATGAGAATTTTTTGAATTTCCTGTTTAAAGGAACTTTCAGGTTTTCTACAATCTTTGGAACAGTGAGTTCTTCAGTGTTAAGCACAGCAATCCACAGCCTCCAGCTTCCAGTGGGAGCAGGAATCCTCCCACAGGCCAAGGGACTGGGAATCTGAAGCCTCCTTGGCCCTGCCCAGGGGAGTGAAGGAGTGGGAGCCTGAAAGTCCTCTTAGTTATTTCCCCCAGTTTGTCCCTCCATGCACCCTGCTGTGTTTGTTTCTTTGTATTAATCATTAAGAACTCCTTTCAGAGGTCCCTAAATCTAAAATTTCCATACTCTCAGCCAGAACCATCCTGGCTGTGTGGTGGGGAGTGCGTTTGGTGTTTCCACGGGTGGGTGTCCTAGGGATGGCTTCAACAGGAAAAATTCAAAGACCCCAATCCTCGAGGGTCCAGCAGCTCCTGGAGCCCTTCCAAAGGTGGGACATGCAGTGCAAAGGCTCCACTGCCATCAGCACAAGCTCCCAAAACACTACAGAAGCTTATTTTGGAAAAGGCACATTCTCTCTTTCTTTCCTCCTCCTGCTTCTGGTGACAGATTCCACTCATCACTGGCTGTGCCCAGCAAAATAATTTTTTTACATTCTAAGAAAAAAAACTCCCAACCTCCCAGATACCAGTGAGGCCATCAAAGTGATAATGCCCTGATAGCCTCAGTAGAAGGCAAATTACTGTATTACACCTAGTCAGCTGTGCAGTGCTGCAGGAAGTGTGATTTTCAAAAACATCAAAGCCCTTTAGAAGCCTAAATCTAATTTTCAGCAATGGGTTGTGTTGCCAGGGAACTAAATTTCATTTAAGAGCTTCCCACTGCCTGATTTACTTGTGAAAACAATACTTGGGCTCCTAAAACACCAAAGTTCTCTAGAAAATATCAGACTGTTCTTCATAATAGTTGTATTTTAAATAACCCTGAAGCATTGTCCACCCTCTAATTATAGTGACTCGTGGTATTTTCACAGGAAAATCAAATTCCCAAACAGAGCTAATTTTTTAAAATAATTTTGTGAAGGTTGCAATATTTTTCTCTTGGGTATTCATTTGGGTTGAGCCTGGTTTGTACCATGTCAGTGGTGTCCTGTTTTTGATAAACACAGCATTCAGAGAAATTTAATCCAACCTGACCTAACTTTCTGATCAGACCAGGTAGCACTGCCCTGTATTTTGAACTACCCTCACTCGTGATCATTTTATGCCTTATCAAGTTGACAGTTAGTCTTGCCAGAATATTCTTTTTAAATCCTTTGTCCCAGGAGACTTGCATATTTATGGTTAGATAAAAAGAAAGATCATTAATAGCTCCTTTTGGTGACTTTCAGGAATTAATTAAGCACTGGTTGAATTGTTTATTACATTATGGAGTGAGATTCTTTGTGCTACTTTGAGGGGTCATAAAATGAACCTTTCAAATGATCACTTGCAAGAATGATTAGAACCAGCTAGCAATTACTAGCCCTGAAAGGAGAGCTTGATAACAAAGTGTGAGGATCTTTTTAGTCAGATATATAAACCTCCTGTCCAGAAAACCATTGAAGCATTTTGCTAATTCGGGAACAACAACAACAACAACAACAACCACCAACCAACCAAAAAAAAAAAAAAAAAGGAAAAAAGGGCTGTTAAGGTGTTTCTTCCCCACTCAATACTTTACCATTTCTTTTTCTA
>JBBMKD010000054.1:4397800-4421627 GCA_037834095.1 Argya squamiceps | reverse complement strand
AAAAAAAAAAAAAAAAAGGAAAAAAGGGCTGTTAAGGTGTTTCTTCCCCACTCAATACTTTACCATTTCTTTTTCTAAGCAAATTAGAATTCAGGAGCATTTGCAACAGTGTTTAGGGAATACCTTCTCATTAACAGAAACTAATAATGTTCTCTTCTCTGGACCTGAACTATAGGGAATAAAAACAGACATAAATTCTCTTTGATTTTCTCTTTGATTTAGTTTAGTTCCCTAAAAACAATGGAAAAACTGCCAATTCAATTTTTCCGGTGTCATCTTTCTTTCTTCTTCTTTTTTTTTTTTTTAAATATATTTTTTCCAAAGCTTTATTTGCCCAAATGTCTTTTAGAAACTGCACTCGGAACATTATCTAACTGTCTGCTGTTTTCCTGTGTGTGATCTTTTCCCTTGTTAGCTGTATAACTTACAAATAATCATACAGGAGAATAATACTTTGCACTCACTCCCTAACCACTAAAACCATCTCACTTCATTAGGAGATTTAATTTTAACCACACACAGTGAATGGGTATTGACTTTGGTGTCCCAGCTGGATGGCAGCTCAGTGACTGCATTCTGCTCAGCCATTGCTTTAAGGAGCCAGAGTATTCTTTACTTCCTCTCCTGGATTGTTGTTTAATGTTGCAGGCACCATCCTAATGGCTCCCTTCAGTTTCCCTCTGGAGAAGGCTGCAGCGTGGTGGTGGCTGATGTGAAATGATTCCTAAGTATATTGTAACTTAGTAAAGTGTTTTGAGGCTGGAAGCAGACAGGCATGACATAAATCAATAATAAAAGTAATAATCTGCTCCACGCTAGAGAATGACTCAAAGCCAGAGACACCTCACCCCAGCCAGTTTTAGGAAGGATGTGAGGCATCACTGTAATATTGAGAAAAGAACCCTCTGCCCTTGGCTAATTGTGCCCTAGAGCCAAACTTCACATCCCACCGTGGAAGTACTTAGGACCTGCTTTAGTTTTACATCTTTGAAAACACAATGAAAACATTCCACGTTGACATACAAAACAACTTGCCCCTGTTTGAAGCCAGGGAGAGCTTTCTGTTTACACCACCACACTGGCACTGCAGGATGTTTTGTTATCCCAGAGCTGCAACCATCTCGATGAAAAATACCCCACAGCAGCATAATCCAGACAGACAGCACTCAGCTCCCAGGAACATCCCACAGGAGATGAGCAGCAAGTACTTGCTGGGCTTTTTAGAACTGTTGTCTAAACTGTTTACTAATCAGCCTTTCTAGGGTTCACATGTTCCACACAACACATACACATAAATAAAGCAGCTTTTTTTCAAAGAAAAAAATTAAAAGTAAATGCTAAGTAATTTTGTCACATGTATTTTCTATGGATTTTAAACCTGATTATCATTTTGCTTTTACAGTGAATAAGTACAGATAAACCTCCTCTTACTGCAAGATTTTTTTTCATCCATTTCCCATCAGAAGTAGTCATAATAATGCTGTGATCTCAAAGTATAGGATAAGGAGGAAAAATGGACACAGTGCTGATCACTACCTGGAAAGGATCACCATGCAATGAAAAATCTCTGTTTATATTTTATTTACAATTTTTAAACAAACATCTATATTCCCTTTTGAAGAAAAAAAATGAAACAGCTTGTATAACCCAAGTTGAGCAAATTTATTTTAGAGCCTGGAACTATTTAAGTTTGAAGACAGAGGAAGAAAGACATGTTTGATGTAGCAAACAAAGCTAATCTTCTCTGTTTGGCTGTAGCTGCGGATGCCAAGTTATTTTCCAGATAGTGATGCTGAGCTGTCGCGGCCACTTTAGCCCTTTTTACCTTTTTGTTTAGTTTGGTATTTTAGCAGAGTATTTCATGTTTGTCAGAACTTCCCAGCTGCCTTCCAGGATTTCTTTTGGATGGAAAGAAGATTTTTATTTTCAGTCAGTGTAGCTCTTTAAAACACAAAACAAAACAGGTTGGCTTAGATCAGGAAAGGAGTTATGTTTTGAGAAAAGGTCATTCCCTGCCTCTGTTCTTCCAAAGCACTCTGAGGTCCATTTCAGAGTTTTTTTTGAATGAGAATAATTTCAATTGTCTTTGAGTCACTGTTTCAGTCCTGGCTGGACATGCAGCAGCCCCAGGATGTTGCTGTCATGTGGCTGCATGAAATGGGTCAGTTCCAGTCCAGAACAGATCAGTACAATTTGTCATTGGGAGTCTCAGCCAAAGGATGGGTGGAGCTGCCTTCACACTCAGGGTTGGGAATGAGGAATGAGGAATTCCTGGGCTCAGGAATGAGGAGCCTGGGCCTGTTTGAGACCTGCCCTCGAGCTCAAAAGAAACCTGGATCTAGGATTCTCACCTGGCTTCTCTCCAGGTCAATGGAAAATTTACATCAAAGATTCAGTGTGAAAAACCTCCAAGACTTAACAGGAGAGATCTATAAATTCTGATTGTGATTCTGCCTTTTTATTCTTGGCGGTAATCCTTTCACAACCAAATAATCTCATCATTTTGTGTGGGCTTCTGCTCACCCCCATGAGCACATAAAAACAGCAGATAGCACATTTTTAATTGTGTATTTGATATGTTTATCAAAAGTTGGCCTTCCATGTTTGACCGAGTTTGGTTTTGTTCCACAGCAGGCTCCCTGCAGTGAGACCTAAATATACATACATATATATATATATATGTATTGCTATATCTGTATATATCCATATCGATACCCATAGCTATATATATCTTTCTCCACTTTGGTGACAACTGTCTGCTCACACAGCAGTGTCAGAGTGGAAAGCAGCAAGGCTGTGCTTTCTTTGACTTCTAGAAGAACCCTGGTTATAGAAATGAATGCTTGTGCAAGCAAATCTTATGAAAACAAAGTGCTTTAATAATAATACCTCTGTCTCTCTAAAGTAGATGCTGTGTCACTGCTTGATTCTGGTCCAGTCCATAGTGGAATTGAGCAGCATTCTGCACTTTGTCTTGAAACCCTTTCCACTTATTATTCAAAGTTCCTTTGTATATTTTGAAACTCGTTCTTTCTTTCCTCAAAACAGTTCTTGCTCCATAAAAAGAAAAGAGAATACATTTCTTTGTAAGACATTTGAATTTATCCTGCTGAATAGGTGTGGTCTGATATTTTTTACAGTAGTTCATTTATGGCATTTTATTAGGTCTCCCGGGCACTTTATTTGCACGTTACATTTTGGTAGCTAACAGGACTGTGCAATTTGACTTCTATTTTTATGCCTAGCCAGTACAGAAATGTATAAAAGTTAAAACAAACCTTTCTATTTCTAGCTCCTGTCAATGTCTGTAGTATGTGCTGGACTTAACATAAAATATAAGACCTTCTATTATTTAAGTTTGTTATGTATTTAAAATCACCTTTGAACATGAATCACATATTAAGTGATGGTGTAATTAACTAATGTAGCTAATCAAACACCGGTTACTCAGCTGAATCATTCTTTCCTGCTGCTTTGTGTTTTATAAGGATTTTGAACAGCAGCTGAGGATAAATAGCTCTGAGAAAACCCAGACACACAGTCTCTACTTTTGTCTGCCTTGGTTTCTAAGGAAAAAGGCTCGTATCAATTTTAGACACTGCTTTGCCTTTTACATTTGCTTTGACTTACCAAAATTAATGAGTTTTGGGGTTTTTTTTAACTCCAGTTCATAGGTATGGTGTAGAAGAGATGAATCCCTTGTAGTCAGTGGCAGGACTGGGACTCAAGACCTTCAGCTTCTGTCTTGAAGGAGGTCCATGATTTAGCAGATGTTTTGATTAATGGATTTCGGAATGAAGACTCACTGAAGACTTAAACCCAGAATGTCTTCAAAGGGTTTGTGGCAGTTTCCCTGCTCACAGCTTCATCTTAAGTCTTCTCTGGCCCATCATTGACTTTCCTGGACCACTGACAAGCATCAAAGCTCTGGGTCTTATTTGCCTCCCCAGCCAAAGCCTGGGGAGGTTCTAGTAATCAAATCTGACCCCCAGAACAGATTACTGTCTGTAAATTTGGAATCAGGCCTTGGGATTTGCTGCAAGCTTCTACCTCATGTATTGAGCATGAACTGCAGGTTTCCTGCTTCCATGCATGAGTGCCCAGTTAGTTCAGGCATGAACACCCCATCATTTTGTGCATGAGCACCCAGTTAATTTACTAATGAACACCCAGCTGGCTCGCTCATGAGCTCCCTCTTAACCCATGTCTGAGCTCACTCAGTTCACACCTGAGCACCCACTTGGCTCACTCCTGAGCACAGTGATGGCCATGGCTGGCAGGTTCCAGCGCCATGGGGCAGCTGGAGGAGTGGGAGGAGGTCAGGAGAGGCTGTGTGCTGCTCACAGCTGGCCTGGCCGTGTCTCAGTGTGATGGAAAACCCAGCACTGAGTGAAAGAGGCAGCAGGGAGAAGGGAAGCTGACAGTAGGAAAGGGGGAGTATGAGTGGATTAAGTGCAGTCTAGGAAAGATAGTGGGAAGGTGTTAACTTAAATGGTTTTTTAATTATATTTACTTTCTTCTCACTTTAAATGAATTATTAAAAATTTGCGTTAACTGGCAATAAATTAAATCAAGTAAAAGCTCCCCAAATCAAGGCTGTTTTGCCCACCTGTCTGCATTGCTAGGGAAGGTGAAAGCTCTTTGAGTTACTGTAGGGATTAGTTTAAAAAGAAAGAAAGTCCTTAAATATGGTTAATCAACATCTATGCAGCAAAGTCCCTCTTTATACCACAGGAAAGCCGAAGGACAAGGAGTGGAATCCCATTAAACAGATAACTTGAATTAGAGTCTGTGTGTTTCCTCCCTTTGTTCCCCACAGTGTGCAGTGCTCTGCTTTGCCTCCTACATTGTGACACATTACTTTTTTGTGTGCATTTTCCCAGCTGGCCATTATTAATTAGATTTTAATGTCATGTTTTGGGACGAAGCTGAGCCTGCCCTGTGCACCCTCCACAGCGAGGATCATCCCTTGTGTGCGGGAGCTTCCCCCGGCTCTGCCTGCACAGGTCACAGGAGAAACACGTTCCCACTGGGAGGGGAAGCTTGCAGAATCCAAGCCAAGCTTTTCTAGCATGTGAAGCCTCTGCATAAGAACCCCATTTATTCTCCAATCCCCTCTCACAGTTCTAACACATACTTGCTCTCACTTTTCTTTCCATGGCCACAGTGGGATATGTTTGTCATTTCAGGGCTGAGAAACAAATCTTGGCTGTTATTATAATCCATTGTAGCTTTCTAACCACTGGCCCAATTGGAAGGCTGAATGTACACCCACATGGCACATTTTCTTAGTTATTTATAAAATGTTAGTAAGAAATGTCATTTTCACTAACAGAGGAAAAAATTTCCTTCTTGTACTGGATTAACTGGCCTTATTGCAAACAGATAAAGAATTGCTGGGATTTAGAAAACGCTAAACAAATACTTCAAAAAAAAGATTTTTTTTTTAATTCTCTTGGTGAGAATTTTATTAAAATTCAGTAAAAATAGTATCTTATAAATCATTTATATAAGGCAGATTTACTTTAAGATGAACTAGTGAAACCATGATCAAGCAAAGATGTGTCTTTGGCACCCAGCCTGCTGTCATAATGGTTCCCATAAATGTCAAGACATAAAATAGAGTATTCTGGCCTGGGTCAAAGGAACATCCAGAAACAGGGCCACAAGAGAGGTTATTTAACATCATTGGTTATTGTTAGCAGGCGTAAAATGCAAAGAAGCCCAGAGCTGTTGGGAAGAAGATTTACTGCAAATAAGTATTTGATTATTAAAAAAAAAAAAATTCTGAAATAAGTATCGTGAAGATTTATAGCCATGGAAGTTCCAAATGAAGATGTGCTCTCTAGGAATAGTCTAGAGGTGCTTTTTTTGGTACTCTGTCTTGTTCTACTGAGAGGCCCTTAAAGCACCCTGCAGCTCTTTCCTGTCACACCACAGCAGTGCCTCGTTTGCCTCAGGTGGGCAAAGAGCTGTTTGTTTGCATCTCTTTTCATTCCTCTTCAGCTTTACTGATGCTTCTACTAACCCAGTACAAAGAGCCTTGGATAAGTTTACAGAAATAACTGAAATGATAGATAGGATCCAAAACAATGAACACTAGTATTTAGAGCAGTTTGGAGCTCAGGTTTTAATTTAAACTGTACCTAGAAATCCACAGGCCATGACTGTGTTTTAACTTCTGTGTTTGCACAAACTGCTCAGTGCCAAACATTTGTTTTTTCCTAATGGAAGCATTATGTCAGTAGTCCCTACAGCTGGTATGATTTGTCTTTCTCCTATCATTGGAGGATTTCCAAATATGAGAGAGGCATGAACACAGCCTGAACTGAAAATCTGAAAAAATTGGGTTCCTTTCTTAAATCAGGCTGGAAAGAATGTTTGAAAATAGCAAGAAGGAGCTGACCAAATACTACAAACAATGTTCTCCATCAGAGCTGGTGATGCTCTACACCAACAGATTCCCCTGCTTTTCACTAGTGTTCAGATCATTTCACTTGTTTGATAAATATTTGTTTAGTGTCTTTCATCCTGATTTTATTCATATGGATGGCAGTGTTTTATGTCCTTACATCCAGCTGCTAAGACATTATGAGAGCAAATCATTAAAATTTTTTCGTCAAGATCAGCAAGCAGAAAAAGATGGCATGAAGCAGTTTCTGGTGGTGCTCTGTGTCAGTTTAATATTTCAAAGGAAGCTAATAAATAACACAACTATTTGTTTGGGGGCCCTTGGGAACACCAGATAAGACCACCATCATCCCAGGCCCTGGACATGGGAGGAGGGGAAGGAGACAGAACCTTTGCTGCTCAAGCCTGCCTTAAAAGCTGGAGTGGCAGAACACATTGCCCAAGGTCACTCAGCAAGTCAGTGGCAGATGAAGGAATAAAATCCAGAATTCCAGCTCCATACACTACTCTGCAGAGCCCAACAAGCAGCAACTCCTGTCCCTCAGTCTAATTAATCTACTCAGCAATTCAGTAATTTAAGTGCAAGGAAAAACAAATGTCAAGACAAGAAACAAATTCTACTGTGGCTCAGGCTATTTACTGAACTCAGGAGAAGGTGCTTTCCTGAATGAATCTACAATAGGGTCAGGAAGTGTTTTGTGTCTTCCCTTTGCCCTTTGTCTGTCCATCTTTCTGATAAGCTGTTTAAGGCATGCTCAGTATAACAGAAAGATTGTGAGTGGAAAAGAAACAGGTGAAAATAAACCTCTCCCTTTATTTTAAAGTGCGTGAATTGAGTATTTAAAAAAAAAAAAAAAAAAAGCAAGCCAGAAAAAAAAAAACTTGGCCACAAGTAAGTTACATAACTTAAGCCAGTCTAAAATTATGTGCCAGCAATTTACATGAGTTTTATGTAACTGTTTATACTGCTGTTTATTTAAAAATTACTACTTATCTTGGCGACCGCAGCAACACATCGTGCATTTGCTAGCTCTGGAATACAGGGCACCTTCATTAAAACACATAGTCACCAATATATTAAACACACAAAAAAGCCCTGCTCTGACATAACATGAAGTGTCAGATGGAAAGCCGCAACAGCAAAGACATTCAGCGTTCACAACAAAGCAGCCCTTTGGGGTGTTCAGAACAGGACTGGAACATGCTCCATCCTTAATTCACCCAACAACTTTCAGGTCCTTTACAGCACAGTTGGTGCAGTCTACAAGACCAGCTCCTGTTCCTTGGGCTCTTATAAAGGACCCTCTTCATCCTCAGCTTTCTATACTTGAGCATGTTTATAATGCAGCATTTACGTGCTGAGGTGAGGCAGCCTTTTGTTCTTTCTTAAAGTCCCAAGGACTTCAGTGTGACACAAGTGGTTCGTAATTTCTGTTTGCTCTCTCCCAGCACTCTGTCTCTCACAAAAGAGGCAAAGATTTTGGTAAGTCTTCGTGATGGGCTGGTCATGCACAAATTACATAAATTTCAGGTCCAGATCCATCACCAGGGTAAGATCATGGGTGTGTGGCTTTGTATTGGTACCAGGAAGAGCTGCAGATATCCCACAAAGCCAGGCAGTGGGAGCAACACTGACCTAATACATGGATTTTGCCCTTGTTTTGGGGCCTGTTGACTGAACAAGGTGCTTCACACCTCCTTGCTTCATTTTCACTTCTATAAAATAGGAAAAGTGGTATCCATGTCCTCCTAGGAGGTTTCTAGCCAAATGAATCAGTATAGCAGAATATTATGTATTATTTTTAGATGGCCATTACTGTAGAGAGCCGAAAACTGGCAATGCAGAGCAGGAGATATAAACCTAAGTGATAAATTATTTCCATGGATTTGCATTTATTTAAAGCTGTAGCATGTCTTCTTCTTCTCACTTGAATCAGTAAAATCATGCAAGGAAAAAGGTTTATTAAAATTATAAGTAAGCAAGAAAATTCCAAAACTTGTTATGAGTTACTTTATGACAGATATACTTTGAAACGAGGGGAAAAAGAAGGCACTATTCCAACACAGCTGTTGAAAAAATATTTATTTTTCAGTTATGGAAATTTTTATTGAAAATGGGGGACGGGTATTTTTCCAAAAGTGAGGTTTTTAAATAAATATATTTGAAAATTAGGTTTTGAGTAACTTTGGATACACCATCTTGTTAGGTAAATATCCTTTAAAAGGAGAGTTCTCAACTATGATAACCATAACCTGATCCACAAGCTAATATCATATTCCTGTGTTCCAATTGCATGGGGCTCAGCCACCACTGGCTAAGCTAAAAAAAATGCAAAATGCATTGCTGGCTGCACGAGGAGAGGCACAGCTGAGCCTCAGCCTGGCAGCCAGAGAAGGATGGGATGGTGAGGGGCCAGGGGGTGCACCCTCAGCACCTCAGGACAGGACGAGCACTCAGTCTCTCTCCCAAGGCAGTTGTTGTTCCTCAAGGGGCTGGGACATCCCAGTGTCACCCAAAGGCTCACTGACACCAGCTGCCCTGGGAGATCAGAGCAAAGCCCCGTGATTTACTATCACAAAACCTCTCAAACTTCCCCCCTGCTCCTGAGGTGGCTTTGGAGACCACGTCAGCCTGTTCTCCCCTTGGAAACTCAGCGTCTCTCCCTGAACTCAGCAGCCTTTGATTCTTTCTGAGAACAAGCTGCCATGCTGTTGCTAGTCACAACACCAGTATTGTGGTGTTCCTGCTGCTCACAAGCTTGCAGACAGGTAGGATTGCAATCCTGCTCAGATTAGGGCATTACCTCCTCTTCAGACAGTGTGCCAACATCTCTAAATACTGGGAGCAGTCCTCTAAACGCCAAATGCAAGTGGAAGGGGACCCACATCAAGGACAGGGCTGCAATGTTTATTTGTGTAAGCTACCCAAATTTAAATATACCTCTTGAAGTACCAGTTTATGTCTGGGCAGCCTCCAGTCCATGGAACAGTTAAAAACTGGGGAAGATCAAAAGCTCCTTAGCGCTACTTCTCCCACCCTTGGCTTTTGCTTTGTGCTGTGTGAAGCGTGACCCAACCACTGCCCCTCTCTTGGACACTTGGCATGCCTGGGGATTCCAATGAAGGCAGGATTTTCTGGCAGAATCTGTCCTGAGTGACACTGTCTTGCATGACATGAATCTTTGAAAAGAAAAATGGTGTCTGAAGTGACTGCAAACCTGTTGACAACACATTCAGCAGCTTGAACATGGTTTCTCCTTCTGGAAAGCAGAAAACATGTCTAAGTCTGCAGCATGTGTACAGTGTCTGCAGTGATTTAATACACGAGTTAGAAACCTTGAAAATCATGGTTTACAATGGAAAGTCTGACAAGCCATCAAGTTCAATGTTACTTTTAAGTATTCTTATAATTAAGCTGTCAACAAAATCCTACAATATGGTGCTGCAACAGTCTCTACATTTTCCTACTAATGTACAGAGATAGCTTCCACTAAAGGTGGCAGTAATCCGGTATTTAAAACCCACGGAAAACTAGAAAAATACACTGTGAAAAAATTCAATGAGAATATAAAAAACCAATCCTCTTTTCATTGCAGCAAACACAAAAATGTTGCAGAGCATGCTGTGCATTCACAAACTGCAATCATAGAAAAGGAGCGATTAGGGGAGAAGGGAAAAATGAGTTGTGTTATTGATACTTGGCTGTTTCAGAAAAATGTGTTGGCAGTTAAATGTTGTATATGCTGAACAAGAAATTCTCTGAAGCCGTTTTCTTTTAACATGTAAACGCCAGTATGACACTGCCAGAAGATGAAAATTCCCCATGTTGAAATTAGAATACCTATATCCTCTGATCTATTCCAAATTATTAACTCCCATACTAATGAATATACAAATAAATATACAAAAACTATTCCGTAAATACTTTTTAGGAAATAAAGAAAAGCTTTATATTGAATCCTTTGGTGTAAATCCAGGAAATTCATGAGATTCCCCAGTTTCTGCTGTAGAATAATTCAAGAGATTAATTTCACTATGGTTTTGATAGGTTTTCTTGGAAGTTTGAATCTGAAGGTACAAATCACTAAATCCCAGAGGTATAACTCCATGATTAACCAGGATGGCACCTCTCTTTAATAAGGAATAATTTAAGAAAAAAGGCTGGTTTTCTGCCTGCAGCAATCCATTCCTCGCTTGCACATGTTCTTTTTTTTTAAATCATTCAGTAGAATTTCATGATCTGCTCAATACTATTTTATGTGCACAATAATTTTTGCAAGTCCTGAGGAAGAGTATGGACAGCGGGACTGCTGATTCCATAACCCCTGAGCTCAGCAGGAGTGACAGGAGCACTTTGGTGAAGGTGCCCACCACAATTTGGGCTGAAGGAAAGATGAGAGGGGTCTGTCAGCCCAGCAGCACTCAAATCCCTCTGAACGTGGCTACAGCTTACCAGGTCCTGGTGGAGCTCTGTGACTGCAGTGACCAGGGCAGCAGCAGGCCTGGCCAGGAGAGACAGACCCACTGAAACCAACCATGAGCTCCAGTGAGTGTCTGGTCCGAGGAGAATATTTCTACCCAAATTAGCCAAGTGCAGTTTGTGGGCCTGAGGAGCCAAAAGGACTCTCTGCCCATGCTCACCTGTGCAGACCCAGTGCAAGTCAGTGCTTTTTGTGGGTTAGGATGTATAAACTGCCAAATGGCATTAACAGATCAAATTCCTTCACCTTCTCTTTTCCACTGCTTCCCTGTCTTTAAAAGGAAAATGTTTAAATGCGGGCAATGCTGACTTAAAGTAATTTGTATTACAGTCTACTTTTAAGAATTCTTTCCTGAAAAGCTTTTGAACAATATTTTGGTTTTGTCTCCCATACACAGAGATATAATTTAATTATTGTGTATTTGCTATACATTACTGTTAAACATGACTTTTAGTATACACATGGACTGGGAAACTGCCATGTTTCAACCTGTGAATGATTCAAGTCCTTTGACTTCTTTTCTTGGACTGGTACCTGATTGATTTTCTCCTGCTATTTGTTTCTAGTGGAATGGAGCTCTTCGGAAGACTTTTCTCCTTTGGCTGGTGAAATAATTATGGATAATCTTCATTCTTTGAGGTGCTCCATCACAGGTCTCAGGACGGTGAGTTCCAGACGACTCATTTAGATCTTGATGGCCGAGTCTCCACAGTGATACAAAGACATGAGAATTTGCATCAGCACTCCTTGGAAATCACTGCAGAGACTTTCTTGTAGCAACATGTTCCAGTGATTGAGCACGATATGTCTGGTAGCCATAATCCAAAAGTCACAAAGGAATAGGACCATTTTTGAGTTATCATTCTCAGGAGAAATTGGGAAAGACTGGAGCAAAAGCTGCTGTTTTCTGGATCACAGGATAATCAGTGCAGATCAAAGGCTCTTGAGAAATCTAGTCCTGACTCTGATGACCAACACCTCAAATAACAACCCTTTCTCTTCTCCTTCTTCCAGAAATGCACATGTTGATGCCAATCATTCTCATTTTTGTTATTTGTCTTTGTATGTCTTTTACACCAGACAGAACTGGGTCTCAAACCTTGTCCTCAAATCTTTGTAGTGTGTTTCAATCTATCATGGTGCATTTAAAATATTAAAGCTATTTAAGTCTCTCACTGAAAAAAAGAAAATCTTTGTGAGGCACTGCTTTGCAGTTGTTACAGCCAAGATTTTGAATCCAGTGATAGTTTTGACTCCAGTTGTTTCCATTTGCAGGGCCAGAGATATTATGTCCGTGTGTCAGCATACAACATGAGAGGATGGGGACCTCCATGCAAATCTACTCCTGAATATGCTTCTCCTTCAAGTAGGTTGGGTTTGTCTGCTCTCCTTGTTTGTTGAGTGATGTTGGAGTTAATTATGTAATTGTCATGTCATCCCCCCAAAAATAAGCAAAATAATAATTTATGTATATTTATATCTCAGCTTTTATTCTTCCCCAATCCCTTGACAGAAAATTGTTGTCTAGTCATTAACACTTTAAAAAATTAGAAATATTTTAATCTTCATTTCTCTTAGGAGATTTCTGATATATGGAACTTCATTTTTCAGTACATGAATGGATCAAAACCTGATTCTGAGCTGCTAGAAGAAAAACACTTAGATGTATCTCACGTAGTTTTATGTTTTACCTTGTAGCATTACAGATCCCATTCACTGGACCATTCTTACAGGATCCTGTACATAAAATTCTCCAGTGTGGACACACATGATAGTAGAATGTCGCTTGTAAATGTTCCAGAAATGTCCAAAAGCCTTTCTTCCTTTTCCAACCTCTGACAGGTCTTCTCAGATTCCATTAGGGCTATGATTTGTCATATGTAATTTTTAATCTATTATAATCAAATTGTATTGTTAGTTGCTTTTCCAGACTTAGTGTTCCCTGCCAAACTGGCTCAGTGTATTACAGCTCTCCTTGTATTGATTAATGCAGTAAAGTGGGACTTTTCATTTTATTGCATTAACACTAGGTTTTATTAGGCTAATGTAACAATTTAATAACCTTGCATGCTAATGTGAAAAAATATAACAAGTTGTATCTATTCTCAGTAGTCATAATGGAGAGGGTTGGATAAATAAGGCTTTTGCATTACCATTGTCCCATTTTGCTTCAGTTTTGTTCTTGTGTTTCCTCCAGAACAATACCAGAACTCGGGTAAAGAAATATTCTGCTTGAGAACAAAAATGAGCTGCAATCATGGGAAAAAATCTACTGTGGATAACTGAATAATTTGGTGATGTGCAATTACCTTGACTATAGCCAGGTGTAACTACACAGGACTTGGCCCCAGAAACCCAAAATTTACATCAGCTGGGGGACAGATTCTTTCACAGTAGCTGGCAGTTATTCAGTCAAACATCCCCAAAGAAGGAGCACTCCTGGCAAGACAGGTGGTATTTAAGACTGCAACTTTGTATGATGTGAATTTTGCTCTCAGCATATTGCATTCTCTTCCCTTTTTACAGCCCCCTGCTATTAACCTTCTGAAATCTGTCATTATGTGCCAGTCCCAAAGTTTTGGGGTGTGAAGGAAAAATCTTCCTGCAGATTTCAGTGGATCAGCACAAAAGCCATCAGCACAAAAGTCATTCCCCTTGTACAGTATCTCAGGGTGTTAAGAGTACAGAAAGTTCTGGAATTGCTGGGTTTAGGGCCACATGCTCAAGTTTTACAGTAAGACCAGCAGAGCCTAAATGCAAATCTTTTCATCAAGTAATGCTCACATTAGAGACACAAGATGTTATTTACCACTGCAGTTACTGGGGGCAGAACTTCTCTATTTACACAGTGCCTTCACCACTGGTTTTGAAAAGCAGATCTGTGTTTGGCAAGGAGGCAGCAGGCTGACATTACACCACTGCTGCATAACAAAATGAGCTAAAATTTAAATGGGAATACATTAATGCTCTACAAAATTGTCTGTAACAGCAGCCACAAGAATATGCAAGGGAAAGGAAAGCTTCAGGGCCTGATGCTGATCCAGTCCAATCCCAGAGCACCAAAGGTTGGTGACACTCTTGGAGAGGTGTCTGTGTGATGACAGTGAGCACTAGCACTTGTCCTCCTGTTTCCCCCCACACGCTGCAGCAGCTTGGAAGGTGGTGGCCAATGCTGTGCAGCTTCTCTGGGAAATCCCAGCAGACAGAAACATTCCTAGGTTTATTCATTAGAAGGTGAATGATGGACAATGAGGAGAGCTGGTCTGGTTTCTGTGTCATTTTTAAGGTAGTCATCAATCTGCAGGTTCAAAAAATTTGGAAACTTCTGGGATAGAGAAATCAGGAGTTTGTTTGAAACTCCACCAGCCTAAAAACACCAAAGCGCTTTGAGACTGGTGAGTTCCAGTTGGTTCCTCCTGGCTGCTCACAGCTCTAAGGACATTTTGCCCACACAGAGCAGTAAATGCAGCTGGCCCTGCTGTCTGCAGTAACAGAGCACACAGGACAGCCCCTCTGCGGCTGTCACACTGCCCACAGGCTATCAGGATACCAAATGTCTTCTCTTTCCAGCTTTTCATGGGGCTTACTCTGGCTGCTGCACTAAATGTAAATAAACAGGTATTTATATCCCTGGCATAGTGAGCCCATTGGAAGGAATGCTTGACTCCAAACTTGCACTAGAAACTGGATCTGTATACTTAGTGAGTGAGCAAACTGCTGGTGGCTATGAGTATGTACATGGCCCCAGTGCCAGCAAGATGGGAGCATGTCTCCTGTGCAGACAGATCTCTTAATACCTTGATCCACCATTCCTCTGGGCTAGGAAAAAGGTGCAATGCATTTTTCTCATTATAATCAAAGTATGAAAATAGCCAAGTCTGGAATTAAAGAGCTCCTTTCTGACACACACAGATTCTTCCTATTTGTGATGAGTTTGTTTTTCTAAAATAAAGACTGAGATTCTCATTAGCAGTGAGTGAGTGAAAACAAAGTCTGTTGGAGGTTGGAGGTGTGTGGGACAAATGCAGCAGGTTTTTGCCTCAGGAGTGCAGTGCTGAGCAGCCTGTGGGCTCCAGGGCAGGCAGTGCCAGCGTTTGTTCAGGCCTTTGCTGGGAGCAGAAATCCAGAAGGGATTTTACTCCAGGCATGTTTCTCTGGCTACAGGGCAAGCTCTGGGTGTAGGAAGATGTTCATTTCTGCTTTGCAGAACTGGAGGCGAGTTGTGGAGCCTCCTGGTGTCAGAAGCAGTGGCAGAAGGAGCCTTGTGTGACTTTGGTGAGGCGTGAGTGTCAGGACAGGCTGACACTGACTGCAGTGAATGACCAGAGCTCATTCACGGAGAGAAATAGCCATTGTCAACTCAGTCACTACATGAGCTTCTCAGAGCTGCTTGTGAGCTCTTTGTTAATAATCATTATGATTAATCACCCAGCTGGCACAAGGCAAAGAAAACTCAGTGCACAAGAAACAACAGACTTAAAAACGACTCCTTGCCTGCTGAGACGTAAAACTCCTCTAGAGCCAAGAAGTACCAGAGGCAAGAAAATATTTTTAGACCCTCTCCTGCACCTTTGTGTTTCATTTCTGTTTATTTCCTTTGTTCAATAGACTGGAAAGACTGCAGTGGAAGAGAGCCTCGGCACAGGGGACACACGGAGGCCCTGGAACGCCTCCTTCAGCAGGTTCGAGCAGCTCATCAGCACTATAATTGCAGAGGTAAGGAGAAATGTCTATGTGGTAGAGCACCAGCTGAAGCCTCTGTGGCGCCTGTAATTTTAGCAGTTTTCTAACTAGGTCATACCTTCTCATTCATCAGGAAAAGAAAGATATTAATATTGGCCCATCTGGAATCACTTTAGCACACTATCTCGCTCTTAACCCTTGAAATTAGTTGGATGAAAACATCTGAAGACTGCAATGTGCACACACACAGGAACAATCTTTCTCCCTCGCTATCCTACACATCTATTGATTTGTTTTTCCCTACAAATTAGTTTCACACAGGATTCCACTAAAATGTTTCAAGGACGGCATTTTTATTTTTTCATCTAAAGAAATACTTTAGACAGTTAACAACTGGTTTGGATCAAAAGGGAGGAATTGGCTGCCTCCAAATGGAAGACACTAAGTGGATGTCATGCCAATCCATAATGAAAAATACTTGCACAATGTAATGGGAAGATAAGATTGCTACATTTCAAAACAGAATGGATCAAAACTAGGAGAGAGTTCAAATCTCAGCCAATCTTCATTCATGAGAAACAGACTGTGCCTTTAATAGCTCAAGAGTCAAGGCAACAGCTTGGCATTCTTTTTAGAGCCTATATAAAAACTCCTGTTCTACATGGGTTGTTGAAAAGTACTATTTATTTTTTTTAAATAAACTTCTAACTGGAATAATGCTTCATTGCAAAGGGACTTACTTTAAATGGAAAAGTTAAACTATCATGTAGTTTTCATTTTTCTTCACCTAGTATGACTGCTCTGTCAAGTTCCATCAATTGATTTAAAATAATAGAAATACTTTGAGCTAAAATCATCTGGCTGAAATGAAAAGATGCAGCCTTTGTTCTTTATGTGCAAATTTGTAACCACCACACTGATGCAGGGTCTGACACAGCCCATTGTAACCATAGCAACTTAAACGATTCATCTATGATGCTTGGAAAGGGAAAGGAGATATTGCAAGAAAATGTTGTTTCTCTAATTAAAATTCATGTAAACATTATCACTTGCAGGTGGTCTTGGTATTGAAAATACCAAGATGATGTGTTCTATCTCTCTTACATGGCTTTTTGTGCTATTAAAGAAGACTTTTTTTGTGGTACAGTTTTTCCTTTCTGATGTCAGTGCCCATCTCAGCTCTTTCAGACCACCTTTCCAGTCAACAGGGAGTAAGTGCTGGAACATCTGAAAATATTCTTAGTATAAATTGTTTTACTGACATAGCAGTCCAGAACAGAAGCAGTTATAAACATCATGCAGAAAATCCCTCCTTTTGACATTTTGACACCAGTGCCTGGTTCTTATAAAATTCCACTGCTCTTTAAAATAACCCCAGTCTCAAAACTGAGCACAGACAACTCTGTTCTTGATTCCCTAACATCTTTTCCTTTAATAATAAGCAACAATACAGAAAATGTGTTTAACTCAGAACATTTTCTTCTATGCCTGAAAGTCTGTGAGACCTCACATGGGGCAGTTCCACACTGTGGAGTCAGCTTGAGAAACACCCTTGCCTCCAACCAAATAAAAATCTCATAATTGCTTGTAATGCTAGCATTACACAGTAGTATGTTTTGGATAAATCAGCATGGCATCATCATAGGAGAACCTTTGGAACTTGCCTTAAATATATGATGATGTCAATCCCTTTTATTTGACTAATATGGTAAGGAATCAAAACAAAGTTTGCAGGAAAAGTAAGAATTATGACGTTACTTTGACTCAGAAATTTTTTTTTGATATTTATCAACCTCAGTGGAATCTGAGGAGTTTGATCAAGCATCTGAGATAAGCTGCTGTGTATAAAAGCCCCAGTTAACAGCTTTCACTTCATGTAATACAGAGAGTTGATTTCTATTCTTAATTAATGTAAATTAGCATGGTGGACTGACAGGGTGGAAGTCAGCGTGGCCCTGCTATTTACACACAGGCTGAGGACCTGCCCAGGCATTTTTCTGTTCTTTGCCATGATTCCCTTTACCACGTTCTGGTTAATGCCAATCTGTTTGCCCCGTTTGTTGTAGAGCTGTCAGTAAACAGCTGGACACTGTTTGAGGAAGAGCCCTGAATCTGCCTACAAGAGCTGTGAGAGCAGAATGAGGCTGTGCAGGAATTAGAGCTCAGTGGGAGCAGAGCTGGGACCAAACCTGGTGTCCAGGCACCTTGACTGCCCCCACAGTGATTCCTGCCTGGAATGTCCCACTCGTGCTGCTCGGGCTGGCTCAGAGCGCAGGACCAGGGACAGGAAGGTGGAAAAAACTGAGAGTAATCAAAAAACTGAGAGTAATCAATCCAAACGGCCTGAGATTATCTGAACAAGGCAGGCAAAAGGCTCAGAAGTCAGAGAGGCTGGAGGACGGGGCTGTGTGCTGCTGCTCCTGCGGGATCTGGGAGGGGACATTGCCCACATTCCAGGCAGATCCTTTGCCCAAGTCTGTTCATTCAGGCTCTGCCTTTTGCCCTGTGCTTTGCATTGCAGGGGCTGGAGAAAACAAGCTTACAAAAATACCAGGAAGAATACACTGGAATGTACAGTGAGTTTAAGAGCTTTTGGAATTAGATCAGCTGTTGCTTTTGAACCTGCTCTGTGATACGATGAAATCTCCTAGGGAATTACTTAGGAAGCTTTGCTTTCATATGTTTAATCTTCTGGAAAACCCTGATGATTACAAATAACAGTCATCCATTTGTCTTCATAATACCATGCTACAGACTATCATAACTGAGTTACTACAATTGTATTTCCTGGCAACACTTCAAATATATTTTTAAGTATTTTTTCTTTCTTGTAGATCTTTCTGTCTAAACAATTCAGAGCGGATTAAGTAATTGTGTGACACTTCATTAGGAAAGGAACCCAACTCTTCAGTAGAATTCTTACTAGATATTTTCCTTCTGAAATTCAGTTGAAATGTATTTTACTAGACAAGTCAGAGGTGAAATAAAAATGTTCTCATTTTAATTTGATTCACAAGCAGAACACATCATTTTAATTGCCCTTAGCCAAGAGAGGGATCTCTGATTGCACAGGGCATTTAAGATATTTAGATTATAATTCTTTGTGAGAATATACAAAAGTAGACGTGTGAACCAAGCTATAGACTGAGAAGTTCAGGTTGGAAATTTAAGAAGAGACCCCAGATGCACACAGGTTCAAGGGGGCAACGTGGTTCTTGTTCTTCCAAGAGGTTGCTTTTATGTGTGGGTTCTATTTATGTAAAAAACTGCAAAGAAATATTTATACACGCTCTACCTTCGAAGAGAAAGGCTGCCAATGTCATAAATACACCTTTTTATTTAATTGCCTATTTCAGTCCAGGTTTGAATGCTTGTGATCTAAATCTAATCACTGGAAATTCTCCCATCTTGGCTGCTATGTGCTCACTCCCAGGCTTCTATTAAAAGAGCTCACAGCTCAGTTGCTGTATCATTTGTTAATATAAACTTACTGTGTTGCTACTGATGCTTTTCCATAAAGGTTACTCTGTGTTATTTATTAGTTAATTAAGTAACAGACAAAGTTCTATTTCCTGCAGATCCAAATTATCCTCTAATCTCAGCTCTATGTTTTCTGGTTTCTAGACACACAATACTGTAAAACAAAAGCAAATAGCAATATAGGAGAGTTTACAGTCTAGTTTTACATTAATTCTTTTGCTGTTGGCTTCTGCAAAGCTGTGGACTAAACCCAAACCACTGAATCGACCAATAACATATTTTTCACTTGTAATGTGCCCTCTTATTTTAATGCTGCAGTGTCAGGGTGTTTTATACCAAATTATGTTGCTTTGCCTTCAGTAATTTCCTCCTCCACTCCCTCTGCACTGATGGAGGGAATGCAGAAGAAAATAATTAGAATGAAATTTATATTCCTAAATTGATCTGAACCTTGAAAGAAGGAAACAGTAAGACAGGAGTTTTCATGTAGCATTTGGTTTACATTACTGCAATACACTGAAAAAGGTTCACAGTAAAATTACCGTTATCTGAGGAGATATGGATAGAATTACAAAAGAATATTTTTAGAAGGAGGAGAAAACAAAGGAGTAGTCATGGATTTGGATGAGTCTGTTTAAGCTGAAGAGTGCATTGGAGAATATGCCACGGAGAACAAGTTTGCACTGGAAGGACAATGAGTTTGATGATTTAATAAGTCTCATACATCTGAACTGTATGATTTCACCCCCAACAGAACCTCGTTCTCTTTGTGCTGGCTGTTCCACAGAGCAGTAATTATTGCTAACAATGTGTCTGTTTGCTGGGGCTTTCAATGTGCCAATCGTGGTGCAAATTTATTCAGCACTTAAAATATGCTGAGCACTTCCACAGATGGGGTTTTGGAAACAGCAAATTTAGATGTTCTTCAAATATTCAAGACTAGGACTCACCAGGGAGACACAGACAGGCACCTCCTATTCTGCACCAGAGGTAAGTGGGAAATACTCCGAGAACACCTAAGCAGATGATCAGCAGCTTTCAGCAAGTGGCTCTTCAGGAGTCATGTTTTTTCCCACTAGAGAAGGGTATCCCTCAATATGCTTCACACTTCAGTCAGGCTGGGGATCCATGCTTCATCCAAGTAAACAGTCAGATCCTGGAAAAGTGAGATGTGCTTTCACAGTGACATTTTTAGTTTTGTCTTTCTTTTCATATCAAATAGCAAATATCTGAAGAATTGACTCTATTTTTCAAAGTATTTCTGCTGTTTCTCTTATAACAGCATTAAACAGCACAGACATTGCAAAAAACAAAACCAAACCCAAAACAGTGTTAAATGCCCATTGCTTTCAAATCCAGATATGAACAACAACTGCCAGTACATTATAAAGTCCTGCATGTCTCTGATTGCCATCTCTTGGTGTCCCCTCCAAACCTGCTCACAGGCACATAGGTGTTCACAGCTGTGACACAGAACCCAGGGCTTTCAATGCCCATGGGAAGATATTTCCTTGGCTTTCAAGGCCATGCATAAGAGAAGGAAAGACATTTAGTCAAATTCATAAAAAAAGAATGCAATGTATAAAAATTTAACAGTATTCTCTTAGAACATTGGGACAATTTTATAAAATTCTTCTATTGAAGAGCTGGCCCAGAGATGCTGGCAGGGACACAGCAGGTCTCAGCTTTGACATGAAGTGAACAAAAGAGTTTAACACCTCTTCCTTGGACTCCAGATTCCTAGGGAGCCAAGGTAACTGTGGAAGCTCTAAGGCAATATATGAGTGGAAGTTGTGATGGAGAAAACAAAATCCAAGCAACAGTAGATGCATTTAATGTGATATACAGAAAGATGAGGGTTAAGCCTGTCTCCTTAAAACTTTTCCTTAGGTTACACTGGTGATGCTGGAATGTCAGTGTCAGCCAGGGCACCAATTATTCACTTCTTAGAAGCTTAAGCTATGTGTGGTAAGAAATTTAGAAATTTCCACACCCTAAAATGTTGACTGATTCAAATCCCTTCTCGGGTTTTTGAGACCACTTGCAAAATTCCCATCCTTTCTGAGCCTGAAGAGTGTGTAGGGCTGGTTCAAGCTTGCCTCGGAGCAAAACAGCTTTATCTTGTCTGAGTTTGCAGCAAGTTTGCAGACAAGGAAATTAGGAAATTGTCTGCTGCTGTGTATCACTAAGTTAATGAAAACACCATTAAAGGGTTGCATTTGAGCATCTTTCTAAATGTTGTCTTTTGAAAGGAATGTAATGGGCACTGACTGGAATTTAGTACTGTGGTTCAAGAAACAAAGGTTTTTTATGAGACACTAACTGAAATTTAAGAGCTGGTTGGGTTTTCTTCTTTTTCCCATTTCAGAAAGTTCTAAATTACAAAATGCCGGTCGCAAGCAATCAGTTTCCAGAAGCCTGAAGCATCTTTTCCATTCATCAAACAAGTTTGTAAAGACTCTGAAACGGTTTGTTTCTTCTATGTTCTATGTTTATTTCTTCCATGTTCGAGACATTCTGAATTTTGGCAGTTGTTGTTCTGTATTAGAGAAAAGCACCTTAGAAAAATGTGTGAATATGCCACTGCTGATGAGACAGCAATTGGTCAGAATGAACTGACAAAATCACAGATGTGTAAGACTGGTGCAGCTGACAGGAAAAAAATGCTCCAGTTCCTACCGAAATCAATAGAATTTTTTCCTTGTTACTTTTGGAAGTGGATTCAAATTGTTACAGAGTGAAATATTTTGTGCAAACCCAAAGTACAGCTACAGAGCTGTTTGAAAACACTGCCTCTGTTGCTGTTCTTTAATGAAACTACAACATAAAGCACAGATCTCAGATAACATTTGAATAGTCCACTGGCAACAAGCTCCACACGCAGAACTCTGAGATCCTCAGCTGGGTTTGCAGCCCACTGTGACCCACCTCTCAGCCCTGGAAATTTGTTTTAGCAAATGGAAGTTACTTATTCTGGATTGTTTCTTCTTTCATTGCCAAGAGTGTTCAATTCACATTTTTTTCTTTGTATTTTGATAAGGGTTTGATTCTTTCAGAAGAGCTCTCCAGAGTCTTTAAATTCGCTGTAGTAACTACTTAACATATGTAACTAATTGTGAGGGTAAATATTGAAAGGAATGATGTCTATAAACAGGTTTGCAGATATGTTGGCCAAATTACACTCAATTATACCAATGTAAATCCATAATAACCCACCTGATTTCAATTTAGTTACTTAGATTTGCTCTGAAGTAAAGGAGGGCAGAACTAAGCACATTAATGATAAGTTTTAGTAAAATTTCTGATTTCTAAAGGGCATAAGGCCTCCATTGTGTACTGTGTACCCTGGCAAAATTCTCACTGAAACTGATGTCAGTGGCTCACACAAATGCATAATCTCTTAGAGCCATGTAGTCTTACATCATCTAAAGTGACAAATTTCCCCAGTATTTTTCAGAATTCACTGACTGAAGTTGCATGACCTTATATTACACAGAATTTTATACCACATTATTCATTTTGTCTCCTCAGAACTATGATTCTTTGACTAAATTTGGCATGGATGTGAATAGACATGAAAGGTGTTTGATAGTGTTTCCTTCTCTCTTTAGGGGACTCTACTTATCTGTTATACTTTTTTACAAAGACAATTTGTTAGTAACCAATGAAGATCAAATCCCAATTGTGGAAATCGATGACTCTCACAGTAGTTCAGTTATGCAGGATTTCCTGTGGTTCACAAAGGTAATGGGAGTCTAATTTCACCTATTGCTTCTGCAAATCTGTTGCTAGCAATGCATAGGCCTTAGCTCATCACTCTGAATGTATAAAATGATGTCATTAAAAAGCTGAATGATGAAATGCTTCATCACTCATGTTAAAGGCAATTTTCACAAACAAGTCATGTGGATTAAATCCTGACTGGGCCACTGACAGGGATACAATTAACTCTTCATATATGATCCTAGATGAGTGATTGCTATGTGGGTACTTACAGGTTTTATGGACATTTAGAGCAAGTGTCTAAAGAAATCAGGGGTTTTAAATTTGGTGTTGTGGTTGTGCCATCACTCAAGTTGTCTTACACTACTTTTACTACTATACCACAAAGAACAGTAAAACTAGTTTTGCACAACAGTCCAAAATCAATTAGAACACGTTCATGATGTTTACAGAACACCTTCTGTGTCTGAGTCAGTATCTGTGTCATGTTTATCCAATCAGCTGATTGCCATCCTCAGAAATACAAAGTGTGCAATATCTACTGATTTCTCCAAGCCCAAAATGCACTTTAGTATCACTTCTGCTTTTGCAAATGCTGAGAACCAGAACTGGTTGAAGTGGATCTGTTTTTGCAGTTGTCCTGCATGTGGGATGACATCAGGTGGCTGAGGCAGAACATGGCTGTGTCCGTGTCCTCCTCCACAGCTCTCCAGGCCAGGCAGAAGATGCTTTCAGCAGCAGCACAGCTACAGGTGGGTCCCATGGCACATTTCTGGCTGTTAGCTCGGTGACTTTCTGACCTTCAAGGGACAGAGCCACCAGCTGTCCCTAGGACGGTTCTTTGGAGCAGCATTCTCATCTCCAGTGAAATGAAGCACTGAGCCTCTCCTGCTAGGAAGGAGTTACATTAAAAGTAAAGAGTGGGAATAACAAAGGAAAGAAACAATAGGAAGAAAGAACAAAAGAAACAAAGAAACAAACAGATATGAACCAGTAAATAATGACCAGGCAAAGAAGCCTGTGAGTTTGCAGATTGGGAATTCAAAGTT
>JBBMKD010000054.1:4375421-4397700 GCA_037834095.1 Argya squamiceps | reverse complement strand
TAATCTATTAAACAAGCATTTAAAGTCTGTTCTATTCCTCCCTCTGCTACAGATGCAACCTGAGTGGTACTGAACAGGTCACTAAAATCCTTCTGTGTCTCAGTTGACTATTTGTTATGCAAACAGAAATTACACTTTCTCCAGCAGAACATTTCTATCTTTATTGTAAAGCTTTGAAGCTGAGTTAAGCTGGGTTTCACGACAACATGAAATCTCTAGATGGCAGGCAGACACTTGCATTAAGATAGTTACTTTTGTGGGAAAATACATTTTCAAAAACCTGTGTGCACAGTTGTTACAGAAAAAGCATATCCAGGCTTCACTTTCTTCTGCCTTTTGAAGTCAGCAAAGCTTCCCAGGAACTCTGTGGCACAGTCCTGGCATTACTGCAGATCCTCAGTGCTGGGCACTGTGCTGGCCACACGTCACCCCAGGGGCTGTGCCAGCACAATAACCTGGTGTGCAGCAGCTGGGAGAGCCACACACGTGGGGCCATTGTTAACAATATGCACGTGGGGCTTGTTTTACACCTTTTGCTGAGCATGTTGTGCAGGAGAGCAGCCTTCCTGGGCAACCACATCTGGACTGATTTCCCCAAAGTGCCCCCAAATACAGCAATGCCAGCCTGCTGCACCTTTATTGGAGGACCACCCGTGTTAGGCAGCAGCTGCCTGTCAGTCCCTTGAGCTGTCACTAGAGAAAGTTTTAACTATACCTGGTGAATGTTCCCCTGATGGGGTTGGCTCAGCTCAGGTAGCACATTTGGTTAGCTCAGGTCCATCCCCTCTGTGCAGATCCCCTTTGACAGCAAACTGCACTGGGAGATACCCAACATCCTCAGTGCATCGTGGTTTTATTTCCTACCAGAGATGCAAAGTGCAGAGCTTGAAACACAGAGACACAGCAAATGTGCCCACATGGTGTGTTGCCCTGCTGAAGGTTTGCCAAATTTATTGCCCTAAGTGTCTGTTCTGTTTGCTTGGTCCCTGAGGAACACAGGGATTGTCACCCAACTGCCAGCCTCGAACACTGTGTGGCCTGATGGGATCCACCAGTGGAGGGATCTCAATAAAGTTTATTATGGTTGAATAATTTTTATTGAGGCAGTTAATAGACTGACTCCACAAGAATTTAGGGCAGGATGGAAAAGATCAGTGATGACACAGCTGCTCAGGGACTAGATCAGTAGATTCAGAGACAACAGGGACTGCAAGTTTGCCTGTTTTTATCACCAGACAACTAAAGCAAACAAAGTACAAGTGATGGGGTAACAAGCTCAGCAGACACAAAACTTTCTTAGGGTATGAATCAGTCCCATCTTGGTATTAGTAGGTCCCCCATTCCTTGTGCTGGAATGTCATTCACTACATAGTGACAGTAAAGAACTGTTTTCATCTGGGCACATTCATGTGCTGCAGTGATTAATATGATAATTAGATGGCTAAAGACTACTGCCAGGACCTGCCCCAGCTGGAGACACGGGGATTAGCACAAAATGGACACTCAGGAGTCACCCAGAGTCAGAGAAGGAGACAAACCCCAAAAGGCAGAACAGTTTAAAAAGGCAGAGGAGAGGGGCTATACAGACACCAACAGTCTGCCCTGGAAAGAGATGCACAAAGCTAAAACAGACAACTTATGCCACCCAAACCCAGGCACTCTGCTGACTACTGAGAGTTCATAAACAATTTAATAATATTAAAGTTGATAAATAAATATTGCCTGCTAGGTGCAGATAATTAATTACAGTATAACCTATCAGTTTACAATGTCATTAAGTTAATGTACAGCACTTCCCTAAAGATACAACGTGCTTCATTGTGTATTCAAGTTTTCATTTTACACTACTCTTCTCCCTATCCAGCTTACTGTAGATCTCTTGAAAAATCACAAAGTAATGAGCATATTTTAGATGTTAGGCATTTTTCTTTAAGACATCTGGGAATCTCGTCAGTGGCTGGTCACTGGATTGAGTGTGTTTGCACCTATAAGCAGATGCCTTACTGTGTGAGGAAAGGGATTTTAACCAAAATATGTATTTTATGTGGAGTCTTTTAAAATTACTTTTCTTTAATCCTCACATATTTTCCTGGAGAGCTTTGCCTTGGTAGTTTTGTTAGTTTCTGCCCGTTTTGTCTAGCACATTCTTGGTATCTGAAGTAAAAGGGTTCATGTCTCTCCAAATCCTGTGCTTCACAAACATGCTCCACAGTTCAGCTCCAGAATTATTTACCTTCAGCACAAACATGAGAGTCTCTTGCTTTTGCGGCTGAAAATAATCTGAATCATTGTAGGATGGAGAAGAGAGAATGGAGATTATAGTTAAGGAACATAGCAAAAAAATATTTGAAGTATCTGTTATGAATTATTTGGTGAAAGAGGAAGAATTTTCTATGATCTCTGACATTTAGTTCTGGGAAGGTTCAGATAAGCACCCAGCTCTTAAGTTCAAATCAAAGGAATCACCAGCAGACCAACAACGAGTGTTTTCAAAAATTGCATCCTTCATCTTTACATGACTGGGCAAAACCAGGAAGTTTGGCCCAAATAAGTGAATTTCTTTGCAGTAAATAGGTGAATTAATTTGCCTTTTACAAAGGCATTGGATCATAACAGTTGTTCTGAGGTTCTCCATTAAACATTGGAATAAACACTACTGCACCAAATGCATCAGAGGATCCACAACTCAATCCACAAACAAAAACTAGGGAAAAACATTTCCTTTTGTCACTAAATGATACAAGGGAAGGGTTTGAGAAACACAGTGTGTCTCATTCTTAGTGAAGCCAATAGGACTGATGTCAATGAGCACAAAGTTATGTTTCAAACACTGCTCTCCTGATATGTGATAAATAATTTTCATTTTACATTTGTTTTCTAGAATTTGCTGGGAACTCACAATTTAGGCAGAGTTTTTTATGAGCCAATCAA
Organism: Argya squamiceps; assembly: GCA_037834095.1. Lineage (NCBI taxonomy): Eukaryota > Metazoa > Chordata > Aves > Passeriformes > Leiothrichidae > Argya > Argya squamiceps. The sequence continues at coordinate 4,394,769 of JBBMKD010000054.1, read as the reverse complement.
GGATCGACACGGCAATATCCTGATAGTTACTGTAAGAGAAGTGGAGAGTCTGTACTCATTTTTCAATGGCAAATGGATGCAGATATCCAAACTACAAAGCCAGAGGAAATCCCTTTCAACTCCAGAGGAGCCAACAGCATTAGACATCTTGCTTATAACAATCCAGGTAGGGCTTTGCTTCTCTTACTGTGTGTTATTTGCTTTTGTAAAGCCTGTGCCAGAGCCCTGATTTTTGGAAGCATCTTGTAGAATTTTAGGCCTTAGTCCAGTGCCCAATAAAATTAATGGCAAGGCTCCCATTGAGAGAAAAGACTTATATTACTTCCAGTGGGTCTGGGATCAGATCCTTAATATGCAAAATATCCATGAGATTCTAAAGAAATTACTCCAAAGTCCTAGCAGAGAATAGTAGTTTCTATCAATTTCGGGAAACCAGGCTATGGAATTTTGCAGCAAGGGATATAAAAAAGCTTTAAAATTCTCTGGGATGTTCTTAAGCACCTATACAGACACTTAGAATTTCTACACTCCGTAAGATTTTTTCCATCCAACCTTGAAAACTAAAGCTAGGTTTTAAACTTTAGTGTTCGATTTAATAAACTTGTTCTGTGGGGTTCAGGGTTCCTTGGAGCCTGGTATAGCTGCTAAAGAATCCTTTACTGACCATAGCCCTCCTTTAATTTCTGCATCCCATGCTCCTAGACTTGCAATTAGAGAAATGCCAAGGTAAGGACTGATCTCAGAAGCTGCTTGGCACACTCCCCTCAGTTACCACCCCTGAGAGCCACAGGGGCCCAGCCCTTCAAGAATTATCTCTGAACTCATATTAAACAAACAGAGACAGTTCATGTTAAGATTAATACATGTTTTCTGTAGGTAACAGCAGCCAGTCTCCCTAAAACTGTTGCACAGTTGCCCAAAATACAAGACAAATCATTCTCTTAGTCCCTTCTTTAGCACTATCCATGAGATGATGGCTGCTGTGGTTAATTTTTGAATTAGAGGCACTTTCTTGGGCACAGACTCTGCTTTTCATACCGGGAAGTGACAGGCAATCAAAATATATGTTACCAGGTTTTAGGAACGTTAAAAAATTTCCAAAAGACAATAAAACTTACCTGATCTGTGCTAGATTTAATGTATTACAATGTGTTAAAGGTGCAGAAAATTGTCAATCTGGGCAAAAGTTTTATATTAGGAAAAGCCAAATACAGGCCTGATCAGATTTCCACAGAGATCCTAGTGGAAAAAATGTTCCCCTAATGGTTTACACATTCCTATCTAATGCCCACCCTTTCTTCTATTACTTGTTTAATCATCGAGTGGGTATTCAGTTCATGAAGTGCTTGTGAAAATGAGGGTCTAATTGCACTGGTCAGAGCCAAGCATAGCACTGGCAGATAATTTGATGGTTCCAAGAGTAAAGGCACAGGGCCAGGTGTCTTAATCCTCACCCACTGCAGAAGCACACATTTCTCAGGATGGATGGCAGCAGACATCATTTTTCAGGTAGTTTTGGAGAAGTGCTAGACATAGCCCTAAAAATGTCTCCTGGCTTCAGCAAATTCACCATCAATACTAATTTCTTCTAAGCTCTATTTGTTGATAAAGATACTTGTTTAGAAAAAGCTGCCACTAATTCAATTTTGCAAACTACCAACCCCCATGCTGACAGAGATCTTCCTGTTGACAGGAGGTGATACAGAGCAGGTTTTGGAGAGATGTGGGGTGGGATTTCCTTGGGGACAGTCCTGGCTCCTGCAGCCCCTCTCTCCCAGCTCTTCCCCAGTCCTGCTCTGCTCTCTCTGTGTAGCCACGAACAAAACCCAAAACAGGGAACTGCTCAGCTGAAAAACAACTGCTCCTTTTCCCAAGTTGTTTTTCAGAGGAATCAGTTCCCTGACCCAGCTCACCACTGAAATGATCAGACAGAAGTAAAGGTGGGGTTATTTAAGCCAGTTTAAACACCACAGTTGCAGAAGATTGAAACCTCAGGTTGTAAGAGCCAATTCCTGCATGACATGGAGACCTGAGAGATCCTGTGTATGGCTTTAAATTGGAAGTTGTCAAAGTGCACCCAAACAACCAGAGATTATTCATATGCTTAAGCATGTGCTTAAATGCTTTTTGAACTGGGAACAACAGCTGTAAAAACTTTTGTTGCTTTTTGCTCCCAAACTCTTCTGCTTATGTGGAAAAAAAGATGAGATTTTTATGTAGGACCGTCTCCCTTAAAACAGGACATACTTTCCTATCACAAACGAAGTCAGCAGCGCCTCCCTCCTGGCTTGTATCTGGGTTACCTTAAACTCTGCAGTTCTGTGGATCAGATCAAAGTCCTTGTGTTGCAGAAGCTGCCCAATGTCCTGTGTCACGTCAAAATCCGAGACAACAGCAACGTCTCCAAGTAAGTGAATATACAGATATACTTACACAGAGAGAGAGAGAAGAGTCATTTTAAGTTTGAAACAACTGATCAAATGTTAACACCAAAGCAATTCTTCAATTGCAAAATTGTAGGTGGCAGCACAGTTTGGCTCTGGAGTGTGGCAGAAGGGTTTGGCTCCAGTGTGTGCCACCCCAGAGAGCCGTGCTGAGCTAAACAGATGCACCTGAGTTTTCCCAGCAGCCTGAAGACCTGTCCAGAGCACATGGATAGGGGCCCATTGGTTTCCAAGGATGGTATTCCATGGTTATTCCAGTTCTGCACAGGGGCAATGACCTGTTCAGAAGATCGTAGCCTGCAGCCCTGACTCAGCCTTCAGTGGATTCAGTGCCACCCTTCCCATGGATTTTCACTGACTATGGGGTGTTGGTGTGGGGAATTTTTCTGTTTATTCTCTGTGTGATATCTGGGTTTTTTCACCCAAAGCCACAGCAAACACACAGCAATTGAAAACCATTTTTATAAATGCAATAAGCCAGCAAACTGCTGTGCTCTGGGAAAGTCATTTTCCCCTTGTCCACTGCTTCCCTTATCCATTGGCAAGGGCCCTGTTTGTACTGCCTGGTTCTTGCCTAGTGGGCAACACATTTTACTGACCTTTTTCTGGAGCTTTTTAATCCCACATCATTTCAGCAACCAGCTGAGAATTTTGCATGAGGAAAAAGGAACAGGATATTTACACAGACAACACAGATATCCAGAATGTAGTAGTGAATCCTAACAACAATGCTGGAAGGAATATAAAGGCTAAGGCTTTAGAGTTTATAATAATCCCTGACTCTTGATGTTTAAGATCAGATCTTTATTTAGGAACAGATTATACCACAGCTATTACTTGTCTTGTAGTGGGGTTTCCTGTACATTCTTTTTTTTAATGTTTGGTGCTGGCTGCTATTCAAGACTGACTACTGGGCAGGGTGAATTAGGGATTGGATCCAGAACTATGATTCCCATGTTTATCAGGTCTCAAATAGAGACATGTGGGGGAAAGCAGGAAGTTTTTTGGCTGCAGTGAGTAGAAGATAGTCCTTCACAGAGATCAAACTTCCTGCTAATTGTAGCAATTTCCAATGCATGTTTTTAAAAATATTGTGGTAGATAGGGGATGAAGAATGTGAAAAAGAAAAGCTGAAGTGAGAAGCCTTAGTGAAATATTTCAAAGGCAGCTGGACTTCCAGAGGAATGTTCAGCCTGATGTACATGTGCTAGAAAAATAAAACTTTTCAAAGTTCAATCAAGATTGCACAAGTTTAGAATGTTTTGGTATATGAGGACTAAATGATCAACAGATCCCAAATGCACATACACCGAATTCCTGCTTGTGCCTTGAACTGTTGTTATATTTCTAATTTTAACTTGACTCAACATACAGAGATGAGTGGGAATGGATCCAAACACTTTCTGGCTCAGAATCCATGGAAAGTATGGATCATACTTCAGACTGCCCTACTCAATTGTTCTTGTATGAGCTCCAGACGGCAGTGAAAGCTCTCCTCAAACAGATCAATCTACCTCTGCATCAGGTATTTGCCTTCCTGGGATTTATCACCTTTTTAAAACCCCATTCTTAAGAACGCAACAAAAAGCTACAAACTGTGTCACTGAAAAGTAGGGAATTCAATGTCAGGGTTGCAAGAAAAGCAGAGAAGTTTTGTATTCCATTATTCTAAGGGGGAACATCTTCAGTAAAACATTCTTGTCGTGGACATGTGAACATTCAAGGATTAAGAGACAAATTTCAACTACCTGCTATTTTTTTCATCTTCTACCATATTTGTGCAACTTCAAGCAGGTGCAAATAAGCACTTTTCCATGAAAGCAGTAGTTTTGAGCACTTTTACCAAGCTGACAAAGAAAAAGAGGCATTTTTGCTGGCAAGCACAGCAAAAATCTGTTTTCTGGGAGGCTTTGAGTGAGGCTGAAGGAAAGGCCTGGTAAAGACACAGCATTTTGCTGTTCTTTTGCACAGAGATGAATGTACCCCTTCTAAAACACAAAGTCCCAGACCTCCAGATTGCTGTGGGTGAGGAGAGGTGTCTGGCTTCTGGCTTTACATTTAGGTACAAGAAATGTATATGTGAATAAATAAAGTCAGGGAGAATAATCTCTGATGTGAAAGACCCATGAAAAAATAAGCTAAGAACTTTGTTTCTTGTTTCCATGAATTCCATTTTATTTTGGTCTGCAAGGGTAAAGAGGTCTTAAAGTAGAAGTAAATCATCTTTATATTCACTTCAAGGTCTGTTTGTGCAGCTAGAAAGATGTGGTCTTAAAATAAATTAATCTGGTTCTACATTTCTTGATTTTGAAAGGTTTAGGCTTTGTTTTTAAAAAGGAATCCATCAGTGCTTCACCTTCTAGCCTGAGAAGAGCCAAGTAAGACTCAAGTAAATCCAAAATTAAGACAGATGGTGTGCTGCCTTGTGGTCAGTCACTCTAATTCAATAGGGCTCTGTACAGGTCTCTGTGTTACTGCATTTGCTTGGAGGTACCTTTTGTGCAACTTTTTTTTTTCTTTCTTTTAGAGTTAGGGACTAAACTATTGAAATCACTGTGCAGAATGTTCCCGAGGCTGCAGCTCAGCCAAGCATCTGAGCTCATCTCTTGTGCCTGAGAGACAGACATCAACGTGACCTTGCAGTTAAACACAGATGCAAATGTTCTGATGGCTCAGCACCAAACTTTTATGTTAATGAATTGCATTTTTAATTCCACGGATTTATTTATGTATTTTTATTATTTTTGTGGTAACCAGGAGCAGGGACAGTGGCACTGGGGCACAGGCAGGGCAGAAGGCAGTGCTGCACACAGCAGTTCTGAGCAGCCTCAGGCCACTTCTGCCTGGGCCATTTTCTCTTGCTGCAGCACTTGTTAAACCTTTTCAGTGCTGTGTTGAGGGAGAGCTGCATATTTCTCTTAACCAACCCTAAATTGAATCTTAAAGGTTTTTAATTGAATCCATTTTCATGTTTTCACATAATTATGCAATCATAATCTTGAAAAGCACATGGCATGTGATCATTTTCTGCCTAATAAGAAACATAAATGTTGTTTTCAGGGGGGTTGTGCCTGCGTGTGTTGTTTTAATGTGGAACATTGCAGCTTTAAATCTTTATTTTATGTAGTGACATGAACCCACATTTAGCCACCACCACCACCCACCCCCCCCCGCCCCAAATATTTACGTTTTATAAAAATTCCGAGCTTGATGTTGTGCAAATTTTCTTTAATGTTTTATATCATTTGGGGTGTTGTTTATATAAGTGCCATGTTGTAATTCTCTCCTATTCCTTCCCCCGCGCGTGTCCCCGTACAGGCTAAGCACTTCCGTCTGTACACACAGGAGGTGTTGGAACTGGGTCACAATGTCTCCTTTCTTCTCCTGCTCCCCGCCTCAGACGACGTCTGCACTGCCCCAGGACAGAATAATCCTTACACCCCACACTCAGGATTTCTTAACCTCCCTCTTCAGATGTTTGAACTCGGTATAGTAGCTTGCTTCTCCTAGAAATATTAACCCAGTCTCCCTTATAATAAAATCACAAAGTTGTATCTGTTTTCCCCCTTGTCCCAGTGGAGAGTCAATAAATCACATGATGGCTTTGGCAACAACACTCCCTATAACGGTGTACAAGTTACAGAGGGAGCAGGGTGGTTAAAGCATTCACTGTAGCCATCGTTATTGAAATGCAAAGCAGAGAGCAAGGCCCACAGTTATCCACTATGTGTCTGGAAGCCTCTTTGCAAGATGATGTTCTTTAAAACACAGAACCAAGAGAAATTACACATGGCACAGAAAGGCTGTGGAGATACAAAAAACATCTCTCTAGGTTGTCACAGGGATAATTGCTGGTTTTCTAACGGGGATTTATGCAAATCCTGATTGCAGATTGTCCCACTCAAGGTCTGACTCCTTCACAGCTTCGTGAAAGGTCTGAACAGATTTTCCCATCTGAGGGACAACTTTTTCTTTCTTAGATAGATGATACCTGGAAAAATGCAGGAGACTTCCTACTGCTGTGGTGCAGCAAAAGCCTGTTGTGAAAAATGCCAAAGCACTGGTCTTGAATCTCTTTCTTTGGAGAGCACATCTTCAGCTCCCTTCATCTACTGCATTGCTGACTGGGCAAGAATTCCCCAAAACAGAGTTTCCCAGCTGTTTCACAGAAGGCATAAGATGCCTTAGCTTCAGGTCCTCTATTTCTCATTTCTTCTTCTTCTTCTTTGGTCCACAGAGAAAAGAAAAGGTTCCACATAAAAGCAGCTCATAAAGACTTAATAGTTCTTTTTAGAAAGAATATTAAAATGTGGGGGCTGCTGAGCCTTACACATCAGTCTGCTCTGTTTCCTTCTGGCCTGTAAAACTGGGGATCTTTCTTTCCTCTGCCTTGGAGAAGAAAGATGTGAGCCAAAACTGGTCGAGTCAGTACACCAGGAGCCACTGCAGGAAAGCCCTTAGTGGCAACTGTGTCTCTAGTGATGTCCCTCTCAGGTGTTTACGTGACACCATTACCTCCCTATCTCCTGTGTATCAGTGCCAAGTGCTGCTCAAATCACTTATGTAGGAGATTAGATATTAATGGAGTGTCTTGCCTTGCCTGCAGCCACAACTCATCCATGACCTAGCATCACCCAGCAACACAAATTTCATTTGGATCAGGCAGGAATACAGCACTGGATTAATGCCACATCAGCCACAGCACACTGTGGTGCCTGTGACAGCTCTGGGGGTTTCTGCTGCCTGTGGGAGGACAGATGCCAGCTGAGCTGCCATACAATTATGAGTGGAACAGCCACACAATACGTGGTGTAGTCTGCCAAGGAAAAGTTACTCCTTCAAAGGAAAGCTAATGTAATTGAATGAGAAGAGTTAGCTCAGTGCTTTGGGTCACATGGCCATGGCTGCAGTGCCCGAAAGCCAGACTTTTATCTTCTGATGTGCCATCCTGAAGCCTGTTGGCCTCTGAGTATGGAGCACATCATTTCTCCTGCTGCCTTGCTATGCAAATTAATGCACACAGCATAATAAACTCTGATGCAATTAATCTCCTCATTAGAGGTTCTGCAGGCTATTTGATTCTCATTAGGTGGGACACAGGCTAGGGGCAGGAGTGTCTCTCATTTCAGGGACACAGCCTGCATGTTTCTGACAAATCAATAGAGCCTGCATGGGATGGCACTGGCAAACATGCAACAGAGCCATCTCTCAAAAGGCATTCCTGGTGCAGCCTCTCTGTTCAGCAATGTTGCTGCAGTGGGAAAACAGTTCATAGTGGAGAAAACAGTATGGAAAGCTGAGCTTTACTTTTGAGTATTTTTTTAAGTAAGCGATCCTCTGGCCAAAGGCAGATGACATTTCAATATGACTTATTATATATGTATCCCTGATGTTCTATAAAGTGACTGTGATTCACATCTCAAATATTAGAAGCTTCCATTCCCCATTAGCTGGTGGCTACCAACTATATAATTGCATAACCACAAAAGACTACGTTGAAGTAACATTTGTTAAAGTAACATTAAAGGGTCTGACTTAAAACCACAAAGGCTCGAAACTTCAGCACTGGAGCCGAAACCGCGGCTGTAATTCACTCAAGAGTCCACCACATATGGCATATGCACTGGAAGACCACACACTATTCACACTGGATCCCTGCAATGTCTAGGCACTGCTGAAACCAGAAGGTAGAATTCATTCTTTCACTCATTTTTTGTGAGATTTCTATGTTCGGATTAGGCCTTTATTGTTAATGCTAAAAATGTTTCTGTGATTGGATCTCTTAGTTCAGCAAGTTCTTCTCAATTATTCTAATCATGTTGTTTGTAAGGGATAATGGGACATGGGACACTGTTTTCATTTCTTTTTTTTAATATTTGTGATGAGAAGAATACATGCATTTTACACCTGGAACACCCTGAAAAATGCCCTGCCCCAGTCCAGAAGAGCAGCAGCAGTAAATTCGACTGGCACTCGCTGCTCTAACAAGATCACGCTGTATGTTTGCATTTACTGCAGCACCAATGAATGGGGAAGTATTTCTGAAAACTTGCTCTCCCTCAGCAAGTTTCAGTATGTCTGCACTGCCATTTGTAACTGCCCAGTTTTGCCTGAGCAGTGGCAGGATCTGGTATAATGTAGCTTTAACACACCAGGTAAATTAACATCTGCAGAGCTCCATGGCACTGTAGCTGTTCTGTCTCTGTTACCTCTGGTAAAGCTTGGACAGTTCTGTGCTGCTCCAAAGTCAAATTACACAGAGCAAGAGGTCATGTCTGAACTTTCTGTGTTACCCTTCTGCAGCAGAGTTCAGAGGAAGATGTGTGGTAACACCTAAAAGAGTTTTAATTATTTTCCCCAAATTGTGATATCACTGCAACGCTGAGTCATTTACATTGAAGTTCCTGATTTAAGCCAGCATAGCCCAAGAGAAAGTTATCAGCCTTCAAAATTATCCTTTCATTCTGAAACACTCAATTAAAAATAAAATAAAATATGAGTTTCATTTTCCAGCCATGTCACTACTTTCTTGATAAAAGAAATGATGAGCTATAAAAACCTCAGAAATAGCCTTTCTGATTAAAGCTGTCAAGGGTAAGTTAGCCTCTGGAGCTGCATACTAAGGACCTGATTATCCCTTCACTTAGATATAATTAGAAATTATTCTTTTGAAATCAGTGAAGTCACAGAGTAAATCTAATGTAAATGAGAACTGAAGCCTGTATTATTTATTTCTAGCTTAAAGAAACCCATCCAGAGTTAGTTACTATATTTAATAAAATTTGTGTTCTGAAGGCTAAAGATTTCATATTTCATAACCAGAATGTAACAATTTTCCTTTGCACTTGGTCTTTTCACAGTTCATTTTTGCTGTTACAAGGAAAAATTTATAAGCCTGTATTGCCGCCTTTCTGCTGTCATAGAGCTGGACTCTCTGAAAACCCAGCAGTCCCTGAGGGAAGCAATTTCAGACAGTGAAGTCGCTGCAGCCAAACAAAGACACCAGCAAGTTACAGACTACATACAGGTAATAGTCTGTTTCTGACTATTCCAAGGAGATTTTAAGGTGGCTTTCTTAAAAATTGCATGGGGCTGTAATTTGAAATCTAAATGGAGAATTATTCACAGACATCATAAAAAGAGCAGTTGTATCAAAAGTGCAATTCTGTTTTTATGAAATTCAAACCCAGAACATGCTTTCCTTAGTTGTTGCTTTTATAGAAGGATTTTTACGGGTAAAATCAAATGACAGTTATACTAGACTGTTATAAAGAAATGTGTCAGTCTGCTTGTAAAACTCCCTCCCATCTAACGTGAGGTAAGCTAGCACCATGTCTGGGCATTCATTTGTGTAAGAGTTTTTCTTTGTCTGTATGAACTGGGGACATTTTTCACCGTGATAATGTGGCAATTAAAAAAATAAAAAGAAAAATTCAGACTGGGTTGTGGAGACAATCTCCACCAACAATATCACAATTAGGAACACAGCTCTGCGTTTCAGATGTCAAGCTGGCCCCACAAGCAGCTGTGAGCCTGGCCAGCACCACACAGTGGCACTGCTTCAGTCCCCCAGTGCAGGAGGATCACCAACCTTACCATACCTGTCCAATTTGCTTATTCTCTGTCCTTCATCCTGATTTTCCTCTGCTGTTCCCAAATCAAGACTTTACCTACTCAACTCAGGGCTCTTTGAACTACACTCTATTGTGCAGCATAGCAAAGCAGGTCCTTTTGCAAATGATTTTGGCAATTGGTTATTTATAGATTAAGCTCATGACTTTTGCATGCATCTATGGGCATGGTTGACCTGTCTTTCTACAAGAGAGATGGAAATAACTTTACAGCTCTATATTCTTAATATTCAAGCTATCTTCTGTTGGAATAAGGGCCAAGACACCATTTCTCCCATTGACCAGATGTTTGGCCCTCCACAGTTATGAACAAAAGGATGATATTTCCATTTCTCTTTGTTCTGCATTCAGACCACCTTTGCTTTGTCCACTTGGAGCTTTTGGCAACCTGCAGCAGGGTAGAGAGGGAAAATCCATTGTACTTTCACTCTCATTCACCTCCCATTCTCACACTTGGAAAACCTAGCTTTCTTGCAGTCTGCAGAATTTGGGAAATTTTTATCCTTTACATCAAACCCAAGCATTTGTATATTAATATGCAGGTACAGTATAGACAGTTCTGTCACTGAAGTGTTTGAGTCACATATCTATGCTGGGAAAAAACAGCAGAACATTTTAAACTTCAGTGTTTTGTGCTGAATTATTGTGACAGTGTATTAGGCTTGTCAGGTTTCCTCTCAAATGAAAACCAGCTGTATTCCACCTATTGGCAAAAATATCTGTGCCCACCACATACCGCAATCTTCAGTGGTGACCACGAAACCGCAAGAGCATTTGTGTGATCCCAGATCTAAGACAGTGTTGAAGTCACTACACAAACCAAACATTGTAAAGAGCAAGGGAGTCTATATAAATGCAGTTCTGAAAAGAAGTCAGAGGGCAACTCAAAAGTAAAAATTATTGAAAAGCCCCCAACTAGAATGTAAGGTACTTGGAGTCTTTACCTGAATGTCACAGAGAAAGGAAAGAAATCTACAAACACTGAAACTAAAACTCAAGTTAAGCTGTAATTTATATCATGTAATGCTTCGAATGTTCCTAAATTGTAAAAGAACCACAGTTCATTACAATGTCCTGCAGAACAGCACCAGGGGGAAAACCAACAGGATTGGCATTTTAATATACTGCTTGCAGGATGGTGCTTGTTTGGGGCTGAGGGAGGATCACAGAAAGGATGTATAAAATCCCTGAAATCAAATAGGTGAGATGTTTGCTAACTGGAATTCTCATCATGGAGCTACACTGAAGTCTTGAAATTATGCAGGATTATGAATTAATCTCTGAACCATTTGCTATTCTTATTGATGTATATTCTTAGCTCAAATTAACTCAGTGGCAAGGCTTGCACTGACATCACTGGAGTCGGGATTTCACCTTTACATAAAAATGGCCATACTAGGTCAAAACCAAGATCCAGCTGCCCAGCTATCCTGCCTCCAACACGGCTCATCAGGAACTACCCCAGAAAATCTGGCATCTACAGTATCCCTTGGGAGTAAATTTCACATTTTGAATATGCATTTTGTGAAGTATCTCCAGCTAAGAGAAGCTGTCTTCAAATATCAGTCTGCAGGCTCTCTTATCCCTCTGTCACTCCCCTATCAGACAATTGTCACTGCACATAGCATCCCTCACTTTTGCCTCTCCATTACTGACCCAGAACTCTCACTGCATTCTTGCAGAATGTAGCTTGTGTAACTGCAAAGCAGCTTCCCTCCAACACTGCAATATTAATAGGAAGGCTCACTTGAAATTCAGAACCTTCGGTAGGAAAAGAGGGGGAAGTTCTAGAAAGGACACTGCAGCAGGAGGGTACTCACAGGTACTCTCATTTGATGGTTGCAACATTTGCTCAGCCATCAAAGATCTTGAATGGCTTGAAGATGATGTTAAAAAACATTGAAAGTGTTCCATTATCAAAACTCTTCAGACCCACATTAAGCAGCATCTTTCCTCTCTGCAGAGATATTTAAACCTACATCCTGCTATTGATTTAGGCACTTGTCTCTTATTGCCATCAACAGGCATGTATTAGAACTGCTTTTGTGTAGATTTATATTTTTAAAATGTATGCAGACTAACATGGTGAGTGAGAAACTGCAGTTTGGCTCATAGCTGTGCTTCTGCCCTCCATTCATGTATCCACACGTGTGTATGTTCTTTGTTACATTAGATCTGACCTGTGCAATTGCTTTGACCTGGGTTTGCAAAGATGCTCCAGAAATCTCATTTTTATTCCAGTACAGAATCAAACCAACTTCCAGGTGTGCTACAAACTGATTGACTTTTTACTCCATCAAAATACAATTTTCATTTTCTTTCCATGTCAGACTTTAGGTCTGGATTCACCTCTCCTAACTACACATTCTTAATTGAGGTACCTCTTAATCAAAATCAGTTCAGACCACCTCAATCTGAATGTTCTTTTGGGGGATCCTTATGCTCTCTCTTGGCAGTCACTACAGACTTCCTTGGGTACTTGTAAAGGGATACACTTAGGTAAAATTAATACTCAGACTTAACTGTATTTTGTCACTATTATTTTCCCCACAGCAAATTGATGAGATCTGGAGGGACATGAGATGGATCACAGAAGCACTGCAGTATGCAAGATACAAGCAGCCAGCAGCAGGTCTGCCCATAAAGAAGCTTGTGGACCTTTCAGAAGAACATTCCCAAAAGAAAATGAGCTCCACCTCTTCACATCTAGACTGTCTTCCTTCACTTCCCCCTTCCCCTGAGCCTAGAATCCAGAGGAGAAAAGCTGTGAGTGGTAAGAGAATTTTTCTTTGTTCACCAAGCACTCTTTGAACTAATTTTTAATTATAACAGTTCTTGTATGTCTTTTTATAAAAGGAGTAAATTTTTCCCATACTTGTCAGGGTATTTTAACAATCATTTCACCAATCATTTGCCACTCAGTATCTTGAGATCCTTCTATAATCTTTACAATCATTTTTTACTTTCAGCTCCTCAGAATAACTGCTCATCATCAGCCAACTTTGTCACCTCAGTGTTCCAGATCATTTAATGAACAGGCTGGAAGGGACAAGTGCTATCACTGGCTTCTCCATGATGTCCAGAATCCCAGTAAAACCCATCCATGGTGAAAGCTGCCTGCTTCATTTTTTGCCTACACCAACAATCTGCTCTTTTATCTGGAGGCAGCTTTCTCTTTGTCCCAATTACAGCTGCAGAGCCTGTGGTAAAGAACATTATCAAAAGCCCTTCAGAGCTGATGATGGCTGTGTATTATTTGTACACACGTTCAGAGTTGTATTAGGCTGAGACATGAGCTGCTAGCAAAAGCTATTGACCCATTCTCATCACTCATGTATCTATTATTCTTCCTCACAGTTTTCATTAATTTGACAGAATCTAACTCAAATTTTTCCATAGTTTCCATTTACCACCTTCTGTTTTTCAGGTATTACAGACATTTCTTTTCCAGGCTTTGAGTGTTCTTCTGCTTTGCAGCAATTATTTCTTATGCCTCTCTTGCTTTGTTTTGATAGAGCAAATTTTAGTGCTAATAGTCCAGTTTAGCAGCAGTTTTCACACACCTCTCAGAGTTCTCAGTGTTTTAGAGAAGCATTTTGAATGACACAAATTACACAAATAAGTACCCACCTCACTGAGCATTATTACTTCTCTGCATAGCCAGTAAATTAAACTGATGAAACAAACGGATCACAGCCAATAAAGATGAAGCAAATGAAACAGCAACACCCATTTTGCTAACAGAATAAGGACTTTGCAGGAAAAAATAAACCATCATTCTGCTGAGCTGTCTCAAAGCAACAAGTAAATGAAACAGAAACAAAAGAAACAGATGCTGCACTAAACAACTGCCATGACCATTATAGTAATAATAATTTGGGGTTTTTTCAAATTGGCAGTTTTATACAGTTAAGGAAAATGAATAAATCTATTCTGATTAGATTTCACTAAGTTAAAAGAAAAGAAACCTGAAGGGGGTGGTGCTTTGCTTCACTCCATTGTACAGTGGTGTTCTTTCTCAGCACCCCTCCCTGGGCTGTTTTTCCCCTGTATTACAGACCATGAATGCAGAATAATCTTAGCTCTGGCACCGTGCAAACTGCAGCTTTAGCTTGTCCTGCACACCCTGGGTGCAGCAGTGCTGGGCTCTATGGCAATTTACACAAGCTCCAAGTGAACAGTCAGCACTGTATAAAATCGATATTTAATTCCTGGAATCTAAGATAAACAATCCAGGGCAAAGGAGCATCAATCTATTCTATCACACATGCCACCATTTATTATCTTATTGATTCCTCTGAAACCAAAAGACAGCAGCAATTTCAGTGCCAGTGTGAGATTTGGTTCACAGACTCGCATTTGAATTACATGTGTCTGTTTTGGATTTGAACACACAATGCACCTGATGGCCAAATGGGCAGTTTTTATTTATCGACCTCCATGTTGTGCCTTGAGCCTCTCTCTTACCACACTTATAGCTGCACCCTACTCACTGTTACAGAGACATAAATCTAGAGTAATTTAACTGACATCTTTAATAAAAACAGAACCTGGATTAGAGATTTTCTCTCTCACAAATCTCCATGTCTATGAAATTTACTGAAAGCAAGATAAAAAAACCCCAGATTTTCTCAGAACTTAATCTCAACTCAAATTCAATTTTTTTCCTGTCCTTAACATAATACATTAACTCTTTCTGGTTTTCTTAATTCTGCCACCACCTGTCTAACACATCTATAACTCCTCCCTGATAAATCCTCCCAGACTGCCTTTGCTGTCACCTCAGCCCGTGGCAATTCCACAGGGGAAACACACGTGCATTTCCAGCACTGGAGATTTAAAATTAAAACAAAAAACACATAAACAACAGTTAAGCTGTTTCTCTGCTGAGCTTGTCTTGTGAGTGTTAACCAGCTCTCCTTGCAGACTCCCAGCCCTGCTCGGATGAGGAAGGCTGCTCCGAGGTGTTCCTCCCAACCGACAGCGACTATGACTCCAGCGACGCGCTGAGCCCCAGGGAACTGGACCTGATGTACTCCTCGTCCCAGGACATCTCCCAGCAGGCTGGCACTGGCCTGGGGGGCAGTGCTCCCAATGTGCTCCAAGCCCACGACATGAAGCCCTGCCTGGCTCTGAGGGAAGGCCTGACAGAGAGTGGTGCCTCAGACACCAGTGCTGAATGTTGCACAGAGCAGATGAGCAGTCTGACAATGTCAGGGCTGACACCGAAAAGCACAGACAAGTTCTCCAGCTCCAAGCAGCCACTGGGCTTTTTAGGGAAAAAGAAGTTGGGGAAGCACCAACATTACAACTACTTCAGCCGGCAGCACCGCTGGCTGCGTGTGTACAGTGAGACTCAGGCGGGCTCTCTGTCAGAAGGTGTCTACACCCAGCACTTCATGAGATCTCCAGATCTGTCTCAAGAACCTACCTCCAGCGAGCAGGGGAAGATTCCCACCGAGGGGTCTCGCAGCACTTTCATACCTCATGCATCCAGCCTTCCAGAGAATGGGAAAGGCAGGTATGAGGAGCCAAGGCAGGATGCCCACAGGATACATGTGGAGCCTTATGAAACAACATTTCTGGATGAAGAGGGCAAGTCCTGGGCGATGAGCACGGAGTCTGTAGAGCACACAGATGTGCACAGTGCTATGCAACAGATCACGGGTGCAGAGGAGCAGTCGGGTTCTGCTGTCCCAGAAGTTTTCAGCAGCACCCTTTGACCCCAGAATCCTACACTGCTTCCCATCACTCCACATGAGATATGAGCGCTGTGATCATAAAGGCCATACTTCCAAAACCACTGGTAAAAAATCCAGCTCCTGAAATGGCAACTCGTGCTACTCTAAAGGATCCTAATCTTTTGACTTTATCACCAGATTTCTGGTCTCACAGAGGTATCATTTGTCATGAAGTGAGCATTATTATTACTGGCATCTGCAGCTTTGCAGGTGAAGTCATAACAGTCAGCACACAACAATGTGCAATTGAGTAACCAGGTTTTGCAGGTCTCTTCACTTCCACATTTCTCTGAGCATGCAAAATTTTAAGCATGAGCTGCTCTGCCTGCAAGTTAGCAGAAGTTGTAACATCCTTGGTGTCCTTATGTTAGGACTGTGTCCTAAAAGGCTATTAAGCTGTTTCCCACCATCTCCCTCAATTTTTTCTACTTTTCAGCTTTTCTTGAATGGATTTAGGTTGGATATAACTGAAATGCAAGCTGGTCTAGTAACACAGATAACCCAGATTTTTTTCTAGCCACTTAAAGAAATTAAAATTCTTTCAATGTCTAGAAAATGTAATCAACACCATCTCTGAACGCTGTCAGAGCCTGACATAATTATCACAACTGTTTTTTCAGGAGCTTAGATTTCAAATTATTAAAGTAGCAAGTTATTTAAAAGCTCAGGAGATGAACATTTGAGGTCAAGAGCAGGCAGAAGGAGGCCAGGTTCTAGACAAATAATATGCAGGGTCTATGTGAAATTGAAGCAAAGCTTTTCTTTTCTTCTCCCCACCATACAAGAGCACAATTTGTTTTGTTGGCATCATTCTCACACATCCATTGGAAAGAAACACCCCTATTTTTTATTCCTGAATATTCACCATAAACTCCAGGGGTATTTGATCACCCTGTCTGAAGCTGGGATATTCTGGCAATTCAAATTAGGGAAGTTTGGGGTGCAATTTCAATCTAAGATTTCTTTTCTTTGGGCCCCAAATAAATACTAATATGATAAGGAAGCTGGGATCTTGCTGTATTGTGCAAAGACAAATTACAGTGAGTCAGAATTTTGTCCTTTGCAACCACAACAAGCCTTGGAGCACTACAGAAGATGATCTCAAAAATGAAATCTATATTAATAAGAACCATAACACTGGAGTCACCAAGAAATGAACTAATGTGTAGAGAAACCCCAGCTGTTGCACAAGCTTTAATTTTCTTAAACAGTTCTTGAAGTTTAATTTTATAGGCCACATTCCTGCTGGTTAAATTCCCTCACTCTGTGTTTGTGCAGCCTTCTACCTTTCGGTTTTTCAGCCTCCAGGTGGATACATTCTAAGGCCCCCAATAAAGAGATTCGAGTTAAATAGTTGAGTTTACAAGTCCTTGAGGTAAAGGTAAGGATTTGGGCCCATGATCTGTGATCCTTATTAAAATAGCACTTCCATAACCCCAGTGCTATTAAAATCCCTGTGAACTCAATCCATAAATTCAAAAATAAGTGTTATTCACTATTTTATGCTTGGTCAGTATGTGGAAGCCAAGAAGAGTCTTTGCAGTGATAGGGAGGGTAAAAAATTTCTATAAGGGATTTACATTTGTAACTTCTCATTTTGGGAGCAGGAAGTTAACTTTTTGCACCAAAAATTCTCATTCATTACCTGATCCAAAGCGAGGATGGAAAGACTTCCATTCACTCCCACAGGGTTTGGATGAGACCCACACCAAAAATTCCTGTGGGTGAGAAGGTGCAGGGGGAGCAGCAGTGTCAGTGCCCATTTGCAGCTAGAAGGGAACACATTGTATGGAACTGGGGATGGGGAAAGCCTGACTCACCACAGAGCCAAGCAGAGATGTCTGACTGTCACTGAGGGCACTCACAGCTGGTTACTTTAGATTTTGTTTATTACCAGAAGGCTTTTCACCAGGGAGAGACAAACAATGTAATGCTTCTGTGCAGAACCAAAATAATTGACAGTTTTCCAGCGTGCAGCACCTCGCTCGGGCTCCCCTAATCTGTTTTGCCTCTACAGAAAACTGCCATAAAACTATTAAAGAATAAAATAACTGTACACTGAGGCCATATGTTTTTGCAGGAAGTGGTGAGATAAAACAAGATGTTCCTAAATGAAATCCACATCACTTTCCTTTGGCTCATCAGGAACACTGAGGGAAAGAAGTAGCAAAATCTCCAGCAGAGAGGCACACACTGCTGGTGAGATAAGGATGTAAAAATCTCTTGTCTGCTCCTGCTGCTGCACCTTTCCAGAAGCAGACATGTAGCTATTAAAGGACTGGATTCTTTACTTGTAGGAAGGCCTTGACTTCATCATAATTTTTGGGCTGAGATAAAATTTGACTCTAGGGGTGCAAATACCAGCCAAAATCTATCCTGTGTTGATTTTAACCTTGCTATGGAAGCAGTGTTTAGGTGATGGCCAATGGGATGTGCTTCCTTAATCTATTGCCTACAGATTGAGGTTCTTCCACAAACTTTGATAGTCGAAGTACTAATTGATAAATCTGGGTTTAAATACTTCTGGCTATAAAGCACTGACTTATCTTCAGGTAAAAATACATGTTCTTTGTTCAAAATTGCTATCCCTACCTACTTTGGGTCTCTTTAAAAGAACAGTAGTGAACACACAGAGGTAAATAAATCGTAGAAAGCAACGCCTTTCAAGTACTGCCATAATACAAATCACAATTCTTCTGCAGTTCTCTTAGGAACATCACACACACATTTCAAAAGCAACTTCAGCAATTGAAAAGAATCCTGGAAAATGCACAGCACATAGCCCCACTCCACAGTGTCTCCATCAGTGACTCTTCTGAGAAGATCTGAGTAAAGGCTCACAATCCAGAATCAAATTAAAATTAGGAATCCAGACCTTTAATTACTGGGAACTCTTTCTCCAAGCTGAGCTCGAGTGCCCCTCTAAGGATTCTTGCACAGAGCTGGGCAGTGCCACGGTTCAGAGCCTGCACCACACCTTCAGTGGCCAGGAGACAGTTCCAAGGAGCCTGTGCCCACTTTGCATCAGTGGGTACTTGGGCTTTGCACCTTCTGGGTCTCTCTTACTCATCCAACTTGCATCAGAACTTTGGTCCTGCATTTTTCAGGATGTATATTTTCTCCTGGGCTGAACCCAGCCCCTCCTATTTCTAGCCATGACTTGGACTGGCTAGAAACGAACATAGTGCTTTAATATTATGACTCCACAGAAAGAAAAAAAATATCTCCCTTTTTAGTGGTCTCAAACTTCCATGTTTCTGCTGTTAGGAAGTGAGATATAGGTAAACTGCAAGGTTTACACTCAAAATTCCTTGTATCCACAGGAAGGCAGTCTGCACATGGACAGTTTGTCTCAAGACACCTGTGGCTCAAGCATTTATTTCCCATGCTTGTATTTTTTACTTTGTTTTAGGGACTAATTAACAATTGGATTTTTTACACAGTAAGACATAGAAATCTATAAAATAATGTTTTTAAATATAGGCATTAAAGGGGGAGAAAGGAGATGGAATATTTTATCCTGAATATTCAT
>JBBMKD010000054.1:4319402-4349498 GCA_037834095.1 Argya squamiceps | reverse complement strand
CGGTCCGGTTCGGCTCGCGGCACCCACAACCGCATCCCGAGGGTCCGTCGGGACCCGGTCCAGTGAGGGACGTGTTTGACTTTTACGTGCTGGGAGAGCCGACGGTTCGTATCTCATAGATACCAACTGCGAAAACAAACTCTCCACGTGTTCTTCAAAGGCTCCCTGACAGTGCAGAAAACCTTTTCCTTATTTATCTTGGAGCCAAAAAAACCCTCTTTTCTTTTATTTTTTTAATTTTTTTTTTCAATTTCTCCTCCAAATCTCGGAGGGAATCTATGCTAATCATTTTAAACGCGTGGGTCTTTCACTGAGACGAGCCAGCCCTGCTTTCTCTAACGCTTAGTTCGGTATCTCCGAATGCATATTCATTCCCTCGCTCAGTCTCTCGGTGCGTTCTACCGCCCGTCTCTTTGCTCTAATTTCAATAGTTTTGGGAGGGGGGTAGAAAATCAGATCTTGGGACATTTAGGGTATTCATTAACCTAGTGAAGAGGAACAGAGGCATTATTACTCACATAGAAGGCACCCTGCCCCCATGTCTATCTAAGGGTTCATTGTAAAAGGATTAAAAGTTAAAGACCTTCATCTTATGATTCTTTCATTTAATCTTCGTGGCGCCTGAAAGACATGCTGGATGGATGATCACATTTAAAATATTCCTAATGTCGGCTACCTTAGGACTCCAGGCAGGGCAAACAAACGTAATTTATTTCCAGAAGAAAGGGTATATTGAGATGTTTAAGTTTATGAACCACCATTACCATGTATATTTGTTAGGTTCTGACAAATACCCAAATAACATTAAAATCAGCCATTCATCACATATGAATTTATGCAAAACCTTGTATGCCTGGGGCCAATATTTTTTTAGACAGAGTTTCACTTGCAAAAAAAAAAAAAAAGTTTATTTAAAAAAAAAAAGCAAGAGTTTTTCATGACTGGTAAACACGAGAATTATGTGAACAGAAACTATTTCATGCTGGGATGGCAGCCAGGGACTTGGGAATGTCAACAAAAGTTCTCCGAAGGTTGAAAATGTCACTGGATTACAATACAAGGTCCTTTGCCCCATTAGCAAACTTTGCTAAAGTAATATTCCCACTACTTAGCGAGGGGGCTCACCCAGTGATTTATCAGTCTGTGATCCCAGCAATGGGGCAAACAGGGACTTCATCTGGAAACCACCTCTGACTGCTGCCTTCAGATTTAAAAATTTTTATGTGTGCAGAGCTGAGTGTGTATAGGTGACTGTTATGTGAGTGTAAAAGAAGTGTGCTGTTAATGTAGTCTAAATATCTATCACCCTATCTGTCTTCATTTTAATCCGAGGGTCATTGTCATCAGAGAGTCATGTGTACATACATGCTTTCTCAACCAGTAACACCCTGTTAATGAATTTATGAGAATATTTTGTGTTTTAAAAAATCAAGTTTCACCATCCATCAGGCCCATGTTCTGGGGTTTTTTTTAATAAATGGCTAAATTTTGTCAGCTGGTAGATCAAAAATAAACTAGTAGTTTTCACTGTTGTTTCTGGTCAGGTCCACTTTCTGGTCCTCCTGCCGTAGTGTTGAAATGTTTGGCTTGTAGTGGAAGCGTTTCAAGCCAAACAAATAAAATATCTTTCTGATGAATGTTTCTATGCAAATCTATTTAATATTAGATTTTGTAATATGTTTTTGTAGCAAAATTGAATTATAGCTCTTTTAAATAGAAATCAATTCATAACACAGCCAGTTTTTCTTTGCTGATCTTTGTAGTGGTATCATAACACTGCACAAAAGTCCACTGTGGGGAAGAAATAAGGGAAGAGTTTAAAGTTTGCTGTTAGTTACTCTGTAGTTTCTTCTTTTGCAATTTTAGTGTCTTAAAGCATAATAACGGGAATTTCAATTCATTTCTGTGTCTGCCATAGGCTCAGCTTGAGTCATTTAACCTGTGTGCTGCAGTTTGCTGTGAGGAGCACAGGACATCATCTTCTTTGCCACTGTAGGCAGTCTTTATCAGAATAATCTGTTCTCTCACACCATGTGTTTATCCAAAATCCAGTAAAGTTAAGGCCCAGTGTTCAAGGGCGGTTCGTCTGTGATGTTCCATTTAGCATCCAAGCCATTGTTTTTGTCAGTATTCTACATATCATTCTCTAATGCTTTATACTTCTGCTATCAGGACGAACCTGTGGCTTTTAACCAAAGTTGTGATGATGGCTAATTTGAAAGTGCTAAGAGGAACACAGTCAATAAAAGCACAAAAAAGTAAACCAGAGCAATTTGTCCAAATGAACTAATTCAAAATTAGTTCAGATAGTGTGGAAAAAACTAATTAGGAAACGTTACACATTAAAGTGTTATGTCCTCACATACATACTTAATTTAATAATATATTTGTTTCCTTTTATCAATTTCAAAATACCACCACGAAGATGAGTTTTTGAGATTGCATGAGGGCACTGTGGAGTCATTACCAAAATAATCACAGCTAGAAATTAGAGTGCTCGTATTTCAGTAAATACTGGACAAGTTTTTCCTCTTCCATAGTTTTAATAGAGAAATAATCTTAATTTAGCAACATCAACACCTAGAAAAAAATTCCCAGCAGTTCACCTCACTGGGCTGTGTTATATAAATGTAATCTGCACCACATCAGCTGGATCTTGGACACATTAAAGAGGAGATATTCCACCTTGGAGATTTGCCAGGGATCTTCACTGAAAGTTGAAATAAATACAGTGACATCATCATATAATATACCATCATAGCTTTCAAGGTGAGCCAAACCAAAGGTATGCTGGCAGGGGAATGTTGCCACCTGGTAGATCCATGCTAGGAATAGATACGATTCTCTCATCCAGCGGGGAGGAGAACAGCCACACTCTTCCTGGAGTGCCCACAAGGATCCTGCAGTCTCTCTGTGCCTGCAGCTCCTGTGGGAGCCTTGCTGCACGTGGGAGCTGCAGGATCTCTGTCAATGCTCTCTTTTAAGAGAGCAGCTCCAGCAAATTTGAAGAGACCTTTTCATTCCCTCTTCCCTACTCCCAGACCAAGCAAGAAGCTCCAATGGTTAAAGGGAAGGCAATGAATACATTCACTTGAAACAACTGTTGGAATGGTTCAGACGGGAACAGAAATATTCAGCAATCAACATTAAAGACTCTAAATCCTCGGAGGTGTTATTGCAGGATCAGCAGCTTACAGCCCTCTTCGTGAAGCCTGGGTACCAGTGTTAAGTCCCCTGCAGCTTGTTCCCTGTGGGGAAAGCAGCTGCTCTGTGTGATGTGCTTCTGAAGAGTCTGGGAGAAAAGCTACTGCAGAGAAATCTGCACGGGGGTAACGTCACAGTGAGTCACACCTTTCCCTGCTGAACTGTGGGACAGGAGGGCAGAGATGCCACAATTTAGCCTCTGACCCTTTTGGTGGATGGCTTAGATGGAAACCAGCTGAGAGCAGATGCTCTGGGAGCTCACTGGTTGTAGTTCTGCCCTCTCAGGGGTATATTCACGCTGCCTTTGTGCATCATTCTGAGCCAGCACTCAATGCCAGACCAACCTGTGCATGCAGCAAGGCCCTGTCAGCCTGTAGATGTCCTGGAAAGCTCTGGAGCCATCCCTGTGGGGGGATTCTGACTATGTGTGGGTGCTCCTGTCCCAGAGCCCAGCTGAAGGCAGCAGCACCGACTGAAGGCACACAGATCCTGGCACTGACTGGACTGGAGTGTGCTCCTCACCCAGGACACACGTCAGCCAGCACTCAGGTCTCTCCCGTGGAGAATCCCAGAGTACTGGCTGCATCAGATAATCCTAACAGAGTCTGAAAATAGGTTTCACACTCCCTCCTCGTTGTTTTTTTTCCCTCATGAGAGGGGGAGTGGCAAGGCTCCCACCACAAAGAACGTTACTCAGAACCAGAACAGATCTTAAGGCACAACACTAAAAACCTGTATGCAATGGAGAAGGACTGGGTGGCTCGAGGGATTGGTAATGGTATAAAGAGCTTTTCACCACTAGGCTTCTGGCTCTGATCCAGAGGTAGTAACTGAAAGCCACAGTCATCTGATGCCTGCAGAGTGGGCTCAGTAGAATGAGTTGTTGGTCTCTGCATAGATCCTACCAAGCAGGATCCAGATCACAAAGCCACCAGCAGAACTGTCATGCTTGCAGGGATTCTCAATCCAAAATGCAAAATTAATCAGGAATGAGGATGTTTGATTTGTGTTTGTGGTTAGTAGCTTAACAGTTTGTGATTGTAATTGTTGTTGGGTATTTTTTGTTTTGCAGGGGAGGGGTTAAATTAGGAGAATATAACCAGTATAGCCCCTTGTATTGATACAACCCTAATAGCATTTTCCTTCTGCCATAGTAATACCTTTATTTTTGGCCTACACCTGTCAACTTACTACCTGGCTTGGATGCAAAACCGTGGTCCAGAGGAAGATGGAGCAAATAGAAGGACCAGGCACTGCTGTATTAATTGAAGTGTCGCCTGCACTGGGTGGTGCAAATAACTTTATAATAAGTTCATCTTACACCTACCAGTGCAAACACGTTATTTACAGCAGTGCAACTTTCCAGGGCTCAGGTTAGAGGTTACCCTTCCACAGGATTCCCAATCATGCAGCTCTGAGCACATTTCTCTGAAAAATTTCAGAATATCCTTGCCAGGCTGCTGTGTTGTACCTGTGCAATAAAAAAAATCCAGTACCTTTCTCAGCAATAAATATGCTGGGTTTAACTTGAAGTATTAGGAAAAAGAAGTACATAAAACAAATACATATTTATATAAGGGCCAGTGTAAACATCAGTCCTCTGTTTTAAAATGGACCTTTAAAATGTCCTCTGTCTTTAAAATGAACCTGGTATTCCAGGCACTTCATAATATTGTCTGGGAGTGAAAAATGGACAGAAAATAATTTTCCCCCACTCCCTCTCCTAGTTTGGACATTTAGACACTACATATCTAGCCAGATTTATTTTGCCTTTTGCATGGATTTGATCCTCCAAAGGCATTCCATTTCTTTCACAGAGCAACAGAGTGTTGAATAATATTGCATAGAAAATATTGTAAACATGCATAAATTACTAGAGAGATTTTATAGCCCAGTGAGACAAGCTGAAATGCTATCTTTTAAAATCAGATAGACTTCCAAGTTCATCATGTCCTTTTGGAATAAGTGGGTAAATTTTTGTTTTGTAGGTAATACTTGCACAGCAAATGAGGTCAACTACCTGAACCTTGGAGCTCTTTTAATTAAGCTTCAGTTAGAAGCAATGCCTTAATTAACTCTCAGTGCTAGATCTCCTGGCCTTAGACACACCCAGGTATCTCTCCTCTCTCTCATTGTATCTGCTCCTGGCTTCAGGGGGGTGTGAAGAGCCCTTTTCACCCAGCAGTTCACTGGGTCTGTGGTGGGGTGACTCTGGCAGGACTCCATGTGCCCACCAGTGCTGCTGGAATGGGGAGAAAATACAACCAGAGGTTCTTGGGTCAAAATAAAGGCAGGAAGGAATCACTCACCAATTACCAGAACAGGCAAAACAGAGTTAGCCTGGGGAAATTTATTTATTACCAATCAAATCAGAGTACTGAGAAACAAAACCAAATCTTGAAACACCTCCCCTCTGCCCCTCCCTTCTTTTGAGGCTTAAATGCACTCCTGATTTTCTCTGCCTCCTCCCCACCAGCAGCACGGAGGCTTGGAAATGGGGGCTGGGGTCAGATCATCAGGCATCATTCTGCTGTTCCTCCCTGCAGAGCGAGAGAATTCCCCACACTCTTCCCTGCTCAGGTGGGCTCCTCTCTCCATGGGACCACAGGTCCTGCCAGCTCCAGCATGAGATTCCCATAGAGCAGCTTGTCGTGGGTTCCTCCAGGGCTGCAGGTGAATGTCTGCTCCACGGGGACCCAGGACAGCCTTCCTGATCATGGTCTTCACCCGGGGCTGCAGGGGAATTTCTGTTCCCGGAGGTGCCTGGAGCACCTCCTCCACCTCCTGCAGGGACCTGCGTGTCTGCAGAGTTGTTTCTCTCCAATATTCTCTCCCTAGTCTCTCTGGCTGAAGTAGCTGGATTTTTTGTTTCCATTTCTAATGAACCCTCAGCCCAGAGGCTCTCCCATCAGGGCTGACGGGCTCAGCCTTGGTCCCCCGTGGGGCCGGCAGGAATTGGCTTTGTGGGACGTGGGGGCAGCTTTGCAGTGAGGGGGTCGCTGTCGCCCCCCCAGTGCCCAAACCTGGCCACACAAAGCCAGCACCGTTGTGTGTGTGCGCGGTGGAGTTTCTGGTGAGCTGGGAAGTCTAATAAAGCTCCCCGAGCGTTCCATGAAGAAGGCATTAAGCCTGGACCACCAGGTTGGGGATAGTTACACTGCACTTCAGCTGTCTTCAGAAGTGCACAGCGTTCTGCCCTGAGCCAGCAAAACCTTGAGCACAACTCAGCCAAGGCTTCACAAGCACATCCTCAGGAGGACTGACTGCTCACCCCACGCGTCCATAAATTCTCTCTTGGACCAGCTGAAACCACCAGCACCCTGTAGCCGAGTCCCGAGGGAACCGGGAGCAGCTTGGGTGTTCAGGGGAGGGCTGTCCTACCTAACCAGGAACAGCTGAGTGTTGTGGTTTGTATAAACTGTTTGCCATGTATGTGTGGCATGTGGCAGTAAATGAAACACTTACTTTAAAACTTATTGAAGTTCTTTCAGCAAAAAAATTAATGTGGGGTTGGCTTTTATGCGTTGTTTCAAATGAAGCAGAGATTTATACACCTTATTATCCTAATTTTTTTCCAGACACTGCCCTGAATATCTCTCATATCTTATGGGAAATCAGATATCGGAGATCACTTTTAATTTCCCATCTATGGTAAGAACAAAAAAATGAGTAAGTCTAATGAAGTGGCATGTAGTCAAATGTTCAGACTGTAATCATCCACAAAATATTTAAAGCAATTTGAAAGAAACTTTTCAGACTAGGCAGACTAGATTCCTCTTACTCCTAAGCTTCTGAGAGATGCCAACAAACTTTAAGGTTAACATTTTCAGTCCTGGGTGCCTGAGATTAGGTATCTTGTTCAGTAAGATGACATCTATGGCATCAAACCTTTGGTTTGAGTTTTTGGATGCAGAAATTCAGTGCTTTCAGTAGGAGACAACAATAATACAGCACACTGTGAAAAAACTAAAGACATAGCTTTACTGCTATGTACAAGATTTTATCTGATATGATGAATTTTGTAATTGGTTATAGTAAGGTTTTTGGTTTGGTTTGGTTTTTTTCTTTTTTCAGAAGAGCTAATAGATGCACATTTTTTAAAATGGGTCATTAGGTATATAACATTCCTAGGTGCTGCAGAAAACTCCATTTCCAAATCTTCTCACTCTAAAGTAATGAGAAAAAGAGGGAGACTTGGAGTTTCTTACAGACAACAGAAATCCTAAAGCAAAATAATTGTGTTTTAAGCCATATCTTCTGCCAGGGTGGATTTGTAGGGGCAAAGGGGGGTTGTTGGAGGAAGACCTAAGGCAGCATTACCCTCTTTTCACTTTTTTCCCTCCTCCTGCCTTCCACCAGCGTGGGTGATGCTGTCCTTCATGGTGAAGGAGCAGTTGAGTCCCCTCCATCCTTTATTTCAGCTCTACATCAGCAAGTGCAGATGTGATGGATAAACATGTTGACTTCAATACAGTTATTTTATGCCAGTCAAAGATCTTCATCTGCCTTTAAAAATATGAAGTATTTTCAGAGATCTCTTCTTCTATTTTTTATTGCCTAGAATATTTCTGTCTTTGGTACAGTAATTACTTGTCACTGAAGTTTCTCTTTGCCTGTTATATTTTCCCTGAAGGTTGTCCTAATATTGTGATTAAAATATTTTTTTTTTTTACCAAATAGTAGGTGTTCTGTGAAATTGCACATTTTTTTCTTGCAAGTTTAGGTTTGTATAATTTCTTTCACTTTCTGTAAAAACAGAGCAAAACGTGGACTTTAATGTTCATAACTGGGAGAGCATAGAGTTTAATACAGTCCACCATATAGACAGCATGATCCAACTCCCCTAATTTCAATTAAAAACAAAATATGTTTAAAAAATTGCTGTAGCATTGAGAGATAGATCTGAATCATGAGTAACTTTACTGTGAGTATTAAATAGCCCCATTACAAATCATCCCCAAATCTCCTCCTTCCTCAGATGCTCTTGAGCATCATTTCTGCCATGACACTCGAAATGTGTGAGTCAAATATGTTATTTATTTCACAGTATGCCTTCCAGCCTTACTGAGCAATTCTACAGTTTATTCTGTAACTCTTGTTCTTCCTCTTAGTATTTTGGATTCATATGAGTGTTTCTGCTGTAAATTGCTCAAAATAGTTTAGGTTCTGTAAAACAGCAAATGCTCCTGGCCCTACCTGTGCAAATTGTCTTACTAAGGTCAATAAATTTATCTACTGGTACAGCTGACAAAAATATTTTAGCAGTTTTTCTGGGGCAAAAATGGTGACTCGTTGACAGTGTAACATTTTATAGATTTCCATCAGTTGAAAAATCTGACCACTTTGAGCTTTGAAAACAATAAACTGTTTCCTTTTAATAAAATATTTTGTTCTTATCTTTTCAGGGTAATACCTGTTGATTTTTCAACTTAGTGGGTTTTTCATTTTTGAAGTCCTCAGTCAATTCTGTTACAAAAATCCATTCCTCTTTAGCCTGCGTGAACTGAAATCCCATTTCAATCAAAGTTATACTCAGTAAGATGGAACAGTGCACTTCATGTGATTCTGAGCCAGTATTTCTTATTTTTCAGCTCACCAAAAATTTTGAAAATGTATTATTTTTGGTGAGCTCAGAGCATATATTTAAATTATTCACCAGCGCTGTGAGGAATGGAAAATTTAGATTGTCTCAGAGCTCAAATCAGATGCCAGATCCATGGCTGCAGTAAATCAGCTGTGCTGATGTCAGGTGAGCTGGGTGGTTTTATGCCAGCAAGGAATCCATCTCCATTTAAATATTTGGCTCAGCAGGAATGTGTAGATGGACTCTTCAGGTGGCCTCAGCTTGGAGCTGAGATCTTGAGAGGAAAGACTTGCAAGACAAAAGTGACTGACTTACCTGTGGCACTAATGTATGATGTCAGTGTTTGAGTACTAAGTGTTGGTATAAATTCTGTGTGCATGGCCAGTACTACATGAATTCCCTTCCACACTCCTTCACTGGAAATGTTAAACATTGCATAACTTCCAGGTCTTTCTGTGTGCTGTTGGTTAGCATTCCACCAGGATCACTAACCTATTGGAGTGTCTGTCACTATTGGTGGAAAAGAATCTTTTATTTGCTTCTCAAATTATTTTGCTTTTCTTCAGTGGTGTCCATAGCAACCCACAGTGGTAGTGATGAGTCCCTGATTCTGTTGCAGGTTTCCACAGCAGTGTCTTGCCAGGAACAACAGCTGGCCATGGTTGTGAGGCTGCTGGGGGACACGAAGCCACGCTGGTTCTCCTGAGCAATGGGAGGTGTCTTTCCACACGTGGCAGGTCAGTTCTAGCAAATGGTGTGGCTGATTTCTGGTCACACTGACATCTTCCCTTGTTCTGAACAAAGTGATGGGAGTCCTACTCTGGAATGTCTTTTGTCTGAAATGCCTTTTCCGATGTGTCCGTGCACACACGTTTCTCTGCATGTCTGTAACTATTTCCGTAAGCATGAGTTTGCTGCTCCAAGCTGAAAGTTAGTTCTGGTAGCAAATAATCTGTGGAAGAGGTTGTCTAGAATATGGCCAGGGGACAAGGGCATCTTCTCAGTCATCTCTCCTTGTTTTAACCTTTTTGTCTAAAAGACATCTCAAGAAATCCGTAATCTCCAATGCAGACTATCTCTGCTGCAGCCTTCAGATCAGAACCAACAATCCAATGTCATGCTCAAATAAGAATGACTTCATTACCTAGACTGAAGCTGGCAAGGAAGACAAAATGCTCTCTTGTGGTCTCTTGTGTCTTAACCTAACAAGTGTTGGACTTAGTAAGAATTGGCTTTACATCACAATGTGCATAAAGCAGGGACCAGATCCAGTGACCTTTCTTCATTCGAGCAATTCTTGCTCACATATGTAATCAGTGGGATGGTTTGCTTAGGTAAAGTTTCTCTGCATGTGTAAAAGTGGAAAGGACCTGGACAAAATTCCACAGTTTTTCTTTCTCTGACTCATACTTGTCTCTGGATTTGCTTTGTGTGTGTATTGGCACTGCCATTGCCTCCAAGCCCCAAGTACATCTCTGCAGCTCTTTAGGCTGGATTTTGAGTGCCAGACATCCTGCATTTCTCATGCACCCAATCAAAGGATCTGCCTTTTGGAAGCAAGAAGTCTTGACCAAATGTCTGTTGCATGAAAGGAAAATGATTTGTGCTCTCTGAAATACCATTGCCATCTTCATTCGTGTGTCAGTTCTGGTGTTGTGTGTCATTTCTTCCAGGACAGCCTCACCCTGAAGCCCTGCAGTGAGGGTCCCAGCTGAGCTGGGGCCAAGCACAATGAAGGTTGTATGAACAGATGGACAGACCCACAGTCAATAGAGCGTGCCTGAGTGTGAGAGCAGAACTCACAGGTGGGAATGGCCAAATGTCTGTCTGTGCTGTGGTTAGGGGGAGATACCATTGCTAATTCTGCTCTGGGCTGACTTAACTGAAAAAAGGAATTCTTCCCTCACCACATAAGGAGAGGTTTTGGCCTGTTGGAATTGCCTGGGTGGTGCAAAGGAAGGTGGGGTGTAGAGAGACATTCTAATTAAGTCTCTATCCCCTTTTGTTCATATCTTTTTAGGAAAGCCCCCATGGAATAGACCAAAATAAGCTCCTACCCCTAGCTGAATAAGTTGTCAGGGTGCAGAACTATATTCTGCAGACTTATGCATGTGTAAGGGGTGTGTAACATTTTTGTCTGAATGGAGCCCTATGTTCTCATAATTTATAGTAAGTAATCTTATTTGCAAAGCATGCCCTTACAGTTTTAAAAAACAGGTTAATTGACTTGCATAAAAATCAAACATGTCAAAGTTTTCCATCTCGACACAAACACCACATTGAGCAGCACATTGCTACAATAGCCATGATGCAGTCTGAGTTACCTATTGAGATGTTTCATAAACCAAAATGGAATCTTTAAAAGTTTGTCAGTTTTGCATACCTCTGAGTTTCTGAATTTAGGAGTCCATTACTCGACTAATTATACAATGTTTTATTTTTTTTCCTTGTGTAAATAAACAAACTTGTGTCTGAATTTTGGCAAGGGGCACTAGAAGCCAATTAGAAGGTGTTCCCAATGTATTACAGTATTACAAACAAGATGCCTTTTCTTAGAAAGGCGAACACACCATGTTTCTTTTAATGAGTGTGAAAATATACCAGTTGCTTAATCACTAGCAACTTATAGTTATAAGCATAAGTGAGTCCTTTCTCAGGAATGAAAAACATAGCTTAGTTTCTTTACTAACAGATGACATTTTAATTTAAGGCTCCAGTTTTTGTCTGGAAGGGCTAAAACATCTGAATTATTTGAGAGAGAAATAGGGGGTAGAGGAGAGGTATGAGAGAGCAGGCAGGATTTTCTTTGAGTAGACTTCACTCCGTGCTCCTTTGAGTGCTGAGAGGAGTGTGTGTCCCCTCAGGCTGTGTCTGCAGTGCCACCTGAGGTATTGTAGCATGAAACTGGATCCAAAACTAAAGCACTGTGACTTACTCAAGAGTAAAATATTCTTTCTGCATGTTTTAGGTCTGGGCTGGAGCAGCATCCCCAGCAGAGCGAGCCCAAGGAAGGATGGTGGCTCAGCTGGGGTTTCTTGCCATGGTCCTCTTCTGGGTGAAAAACAGGAATACAGCCTGGAGTTACTTTGAAAGGATAAAGCATCCTCCTGTGCAGCCCAGGCAAGTCACAATATGCTCGTTGTGAAGCAACAAAAATATTAAGCTGGATAAGAGGCTGGATAGAACAAATAGCTCCATATAGAGACTCTTTATCCTTGTTTTCCTTGAAATGTTTGTCTAGAAACATAAAGATCGCTTGATTTATGACTTGTTCAACAAGCTCCCAATCAGATGGTGTTGCATTCAGAGCAGTGAATCTGTCAGCCTGGCACTGCTCCACTGCAGCCAGTGGAGTGCTGCAAATTCCACAAGACACATCCCCAGCTGCTGCTCGCTGGGGTTATGGCAGCAGTGTGGTGCTTGTCAGCAGATAGAAGTGTGGAAGGATCTGGACCATCACAATTTTTAATCCTTCTCATAAAAATAAAATAAGCCTTGGGAAAGCTCTCCAGTGTTACTTAAAAATAGAAGAAAGAGTGTTAGTGGTTTTATATGGATTATATAAATTACTAGTTTATTAGAAAAAGGGATAAATTTTAAAAGAGAAAATTTCCCTCGAAGGGAACGTTTAACTTCTTTGCGTTACTTTATGGATATTTTCTTTTACATTTAAAAATAATTAAATCTTTTAAAGCAGAAATTTTCTCTTTTTTTTTTTTTTTCTTGTGTCAAATAATGTTGTCCCTGCTTCAGAGCTCCCCAGCTTCTTGTGAGCCTTCCTCAGTGCTGCTCAGCCCTGAGGCACGAGCTGGAGCTCAGTGAGTTACTGTGCCTGGCTTTGGCCAGGGTCTCTGCAGGTACTCTTAATTCAAGGCAGGGCAATGCTGACTTAGCCAGAAAACCAAGCACAGGAGGTTTAATCCAAAGCCAGCTCCACTGCCCAGCTTTAGTTGTGCCAGGTACATGAGTTAGATTCCTAAGTTAGCAGTTTGTGTCCTGGGTTCCAGGGGAGTGTTCAGAGAGGCAGAGCACAGTTCTCAGCCTATTTACTGCCTTATTTGCTCTAAAGCACCATCAGAATTTTCACACAGGCATTATAATAACAGCAAAAGTAGCTCAGGAATCCCTGAAATATAAGGAAGAAGAAAAGGAAGAAAATGTAGAAAATTGCCCCTTGTGCTGTGATTTTTTAATGGAAAGTCAGTCTTGTCAAAAAATTGGCCTATTTTTTCCTTTTGTTAATGCATCTCAAAATGTTCAGGTTCTGAAAAAAAAATGAGGCTTTGATTGGGTAGAAGACCTTCTGTTAAAACCAGGAAAAAATCAGGTTTGCTTGTAAAAATTCTTCGAATTTCAGTACCCAAAAGCAGAGGGGAAGAACTTTGTTCAAAACTAAAACATTTCAGCTTTCTGTCCCTGAAAACCAAAAAGTTGTCATTGAATTTTTTGTGGTGAAAGTAATAGTTTCTAATCTAGTTCTGAGATTTTCCAGGACATTTAGGGAATAGCAAGCTATGCTCTGGATGGGGACACAGAAGGTTCTCAGCTTTGTCAGAGGTTTCTGACAATCTCTTTGGGTATGACCACATGCCCTGATGGAGGTGACCCAGGGCTCTGCTGGAGTCAGTAATGTCTAGTTTGGTAGAAAATAGTCACTTAATGTTTTTCTGCCTCAGTTTTTCTTCTTTAAAATGGGAATAAAATCCTTAACCTCTTTTCTGTCCTCGGTGTGTTGGTGCTCTCTGACGGGGTCTGTGTCTCTTGGCAAATGAGGTCCCATTTGTGACTGCAGAGACATGGCTGTTAAAGGCTCCTGGTAGTACTGCTAAGGAGAGAATATATGTCTAAATACTCCCTTTTATTCAGATTTTTATAAGCATTTTGCTTTACTAGGAAAGATCCTCAACCATTTTAAATTTGGAAGGTGTCCACCAACGTGAGAGCAGCTCTACCAACTTACACCAACTGAGGAGCTTGGCCCCAAAGCGTGCTTGGGGGAAAAAAAAAGTAAACTTTTGGTGTAAGAATCCTTTTGTTAATACAATTAGCATATTTTGTGTTTACAGCATTTTTAAAAGTTCTGTTAAAAATAAATTCCTGAAGTCCTGGATAAATAAATACTGTACAGAAGAGTCCTCTGTAGCCACAAAGGTGCCAAAAATTATCAGTAATCCTCAGTCAGATGGAATGTACAGTTGGCAAGGGGATGGCAGGAAAAAGTCCTCACCAGTTCTGCTTCATATTCCCATACAATGAGAGGTGCCAAGTTTTTCTGTTAGTGTCTGTGATGCAGTTGAAGATGGGAATGTTTGTCATTATAGAGACCTTGTTTTAGTTAAATAACCAGTGAAAGGCTCAGTTCAGTTGCATATTTTTCCATCACTAGACGTCAATTTCACATGAGCTGCTTTATTTTGTTAATGAAATTTGACCTTCATTTCTTCTCCCTCTGCATTTAACTCACTTTAGGTCAAAACATATACTATGCAAATGAAGAACCACAAGTCCAGCCCACTAGTGATGTGGTTTTAAAGTCATGAATAAAAATAAAAATTATTTACAGGCTAGTCTGGGGCAATACATGCCTTGAAAACTGACATCCAGGATCCTGGCAGCTGACGTATGTATTTATTTAGGCTTTTACACTGCCAGGATTTATAATTGTGGGGGTGGGGGTGTTTTTTTGGAAAGTGACTGGTGATTTTAAAGGCCTTTATTCTGAGTGACGAAATTCAGACAAATGAAACTGGCATGTGCTCCTGCTGTCTGAAACATGGCTTTGTTTGAGCCCTGTGTAGTAAAACTTCAAGCTCTTGAGGAACCCCCAATCACTTGTCAATGCTGTGTATCTTGGCCCCTGGGCACATTGCATATAAGTGGATAATGGGCCAAGAGCTGTTTTTATTTAAAACTCTGGAATTCCTGCTTGGTTCAACAGGAATTACACCTGTTCAGCTAAAGGCAGATTTTAGCCCAGGCATTGAAACTGAAAGATGCTGCAGCCACCCCGAGGAATCACAGCCTCAACACTGTCTTGTTTCTGCACCAACACCAGGCACACCATGAAGATGAAATCACTGAGTAGTAAGAAAATGGGAGATGTGCTCATCCAAGGTTCTCCAGTCAGTTTGACTGGCTCCAGCCCTAATAAATACCCTCCCTAAATGTTCCACCATTAGATCTCTGCGATGGCACCGCTCTGCGCCAGCAGAGAAGTTAGAAACACTTTGTGGCTAAGAAAAAACATCTGCTGAAAAGTTTAGTGGCTTAATTGCAGAGTGTGTAGAAATGTTTAATAGCCAGGAGAGTAGAGCTGTAGGAGTGACTGTGCCTGTGTAGCACTTGAATCTTTTCAATTAGCCCTGAAGGTAGACGTCTGAGAACAGAAAAATTAAGAGACTGAAAAGATTTGCCATCAATGCCGTGATTAAGCCCCATTTATACTCAATTTCTCAGTGTTTTCCAGACCCCAAAAACATAAAGGCAAAGTCTGAACTATTTAAGGACTGATGCAGCTCCAAATTAAATTAATATCTACATTAGAGCTGCTACTACTGTGACTGTCAAAAATTAGTTTTACCCCAGAGAGAAGGTACAAAGGAAACAATGGAAGGTCTTCTGCATGAAACCCTGAAATCAGATCCTAACAGGCACGGAGAGCTGTGCAGATGTAACACAATCTAACCTTTTCATGTTTAGACTAAAGCACTTTCATTTAACGTTACACTTAACGGAACAGCTTTAAACCAGCCACAAAGAAGTGACCTGGCATGTTTTGACTATAATAAGCATTGATTCCATGCCTATAAATTTTATAGTTGAATCAATTATACTCTTTCTTTATAGGATTAAGGAAAATGTTCCATTTCAAATGGAATTTTTCTTTTTTATTCTCATGACAGAGAGGAATTGAAGAGAGAGAAAAAAGAAAAACAAGTGAGCAATGCTAAAATTATTAAGAAAGTGCCTAGAGTGTTTTCTGCTCGAATAAAAGCTGTATAGATAGACTTATCTCAGCCTGTGGAAAGATCCACAAGCACTGAAAATATTTCTTATTTCCCATAAAAAGAGAAAATGACCAGCTGTGGTGTGGCAGTTCCCAGAGCAGTTAGGAGCTGGCACTCAGAGCCCAGTGCAGGTGGACCTGTGCTATCAGACTCAGCACTGACAAGAAGGGACACACTTTTCCATCAGAAATAGGATCCTGGGCTTTGGGAAGAGCTCAGTTAAATTTTCATCTCTGCCACAAGCTTCCTTGGGCAGCTCTTCTTTCATCTGAAATGGTCAGACCTGGTACTGTGTTTTCATAAAGTGCCCAGTCATGTGGGACTTTGAGTCTTTGGTGGGACTGAACCTACTGATCACTAACTGATCCAGTTAAATTATCCCTATGGAATGCAGTGTTCTCCATACTTGTGGCATGTTGAGTGGTAAAGCTGCAAAGTCAGGTAGTAGGGAAAAGCTCTGAAAATCTTTGGTTGAAGTTCCATGGAGGTTTTGAGGTACTTTTCAAATTCCTGATCATGTTACTATTACAGAGCAGCCATAATTCTGGACATTTGCAGAGGATTCACTAAGATACCAAAGCCTGTTGTTAGTCAGAGGTCACAGAGCAAGAAAAGGCCAGAATAAAAGCTCTTCCCATTGAGCCACATCCCACTGTGGAGTGAAAATATCCACTTCACCATGCTGAAGAGAGATTATGAAGCAGCTTGTGACAGGTATCAACAACACAAACCAGAACTATTCAGAGTCTCCAAAACTCCAACAAAATTATGTACTGCAACTGTCTTTATTTACAAGGACTCTGAGGGAGGTGCCAGTCCAGAAGTGCTAAAGACTGCATCTTCAGTTGTAAGGATTGAAATCATATCCTTCATTTATTAAAAAAGCAACTAGGACACAATGTGTTCCCAAAAGTCGGGGTATGTGTTACGTGTTCCTATGAATCCACACAAAACTTGGCTGCAATTCAGTAAAATCTAATGTGTGACCCAAAAAAAAATTACAGTGAGCTGTAAATTTTCTGGGTAGACAACTCAGAAAAGTTGTACCAAGAGTGGAGAAACCCTTGGCTTTTTAGGATGCAGTGCAGTGCAACATTTTCACAGTGAGAAGAGGAGTTGCACAGACCCTGCTGTCAGAGGACAGCAAAGCATCCTGGCCCAGAGCACATCACTCCACCATGGGAGGGATCCTCTGCATCAACAGTGATCACAAAGGAGAAGAGAAAAGGAGCCTCTGGCTGCTCCTTTGCACTTCCTGAAGGTCAAGGCCTGGGGCAAACACACTCTGTTTAAGTGATGAAATGCAGATCAAGATGCACTAATTTATGATGTCTGATTTTATAGCTTTAAATTGCACCTTTTTTCCCAATCACAGTGACAAAACAGTGCCCAATCAAATTTCCATAAAATGGGGATGGGGGCAGGGGAAGGGTAACCAGCTTCTCTTGAAGGATGCACCAGGACTTCTACGTCAGAAACAGTGAAATATCCTTGAGGCTTCTACAAACACTGCTGGTGTCTTTTCAGTCACTTGGATTGGGGTTTAAGGTACATGAGATTTTTAATAATCTTCTGGCTTATAAGTCTGAAAAAAAATACTGATCTCTCTTTGCTTCCTTTGTTGGAGACAGTATAGTGCAGGCATTATTGTAAAATAGCAGATATTCCATTTAGTCAGTGAATTTTTGTAAATGTATAACCTTTAAGACCTGTTGTTGCAACCAGCATGTATTTAAAGATGCCCTTCAAAGATTTCCTATACTCAGGTAGGTAGTTCCAAGCAGGAAAGATTTATAATACTCTTTTACAAAACTACTCTTTTGTAAAAGAGTATTATTTCACCCATGAATAGCCTGGCCTGGTTTGCCATCATTAGTAGCCTGATATGGGGAGTGATAATGTAACATTTCCCTGATTATTTGGGGGGTTATTTTTAGAATAGTAGCATTTATATAACAGTCTTGGTGGAGATTTAGGGTACAAAACCCCCCTAACCCAGGCTACAGCTATTAACCTCCTGTGTTGTGTTTATAAAAAGCCACTTTAATACAATGCTGTATAAAGTACACATAAAAAGAAAAATCCATTACAACCAAGGGGATTTTCAATGAAGTATTAGGCTGGTAAGAGGGTTAACAAATTTGGTGCTTTGCTTCCCTTCCTTTATTTTTTTTTTTAAATCAAGGCACAACTTATTATAAGCAGTTAATGTGCAATTTTGGTGCCACAGATTAAATTGTGCAGGCAAAAGTACTGCAGGGTTTTGTAAAGACATATATTCAGTACATTGATACACATAAATAAGATTATACCCTTTCCCCTGTATTTGCATTAGCCAAGACAAGTATTAGACATCATAATACAGAATGGTTATTCAGAGTTCACTAATTATTGCTTCGTATCTTTAAATGAGATTATAATATGGCCAGCTCTGGACCCTGGTACAGCCTGACTGAGTTATGCTGTGACACTTGGAGGCAGCAGAAAAACAGCCTGGAAAAAAAAAAAAAACCTTCAAAAAATATTTCATATGAAGTTGGTAAAGTGTGTGTGTGTGTGTGTGCAGGGCAGGAGGGAAAATGGACCTGCACCTCCAGGTTACAAAGGGCTGATCCAGAGCTGGCATTCCTGGTGCTCCAGCTGGCTCTGCAGGTGCTCGGGGGAAATCTCAGCAGGCTGCACGAGACCTGTGGTGAACATCAGGGGTGGCTGCCTCCCAAACACTCCCACGCTGCTCCCATAACAAGGAGCTTTCAAGGACTATCCCAGAGATTTCTGATCCAGCTGAAGATGAGGCTGTGCAGTTGTTGTATTGGCTCTGGGGTCAGTAGACTTTTCCCAGTTCTGGCCTTCAGATGTTTGGAAAAGAAGATGCAGGCTGGGTGAATTTTTATTTTGTATGGGACTTTCGTGGCACTGATATCTACATTCCATCCTTTTTTCTAGGAGCCTGTTGAGTCACTGCTGCTCTCCCCCTCTTCCACCTCTTACAGTTTTTTAACAATCACATCCTTGGCTCTCAGGGTGGCAAAGGGAGCAGGTGGCTGAGTTTTCCTTCTGTTCCTTATTGAGCTACAGCCTAGAATGCTTAACATCATGTGTAAATCACAAATAACAGCACAGAGTTCCTGATAACTGCAATGAGATAGGGAAGAAGAGAATCAGGCTCTGCATGCTCCCTATTGGAAGCTGCTCTGTGGTGTTGCTCTGGCAGCTGGTGCTGCTGAACACACTTCACCCCAGGGCTGGCCACAGTTCCGTGATGAATGAAGCCACCCTGTGTCCAACTTGTCTGTTTTGTTTTAATTCTGCAGAGCTCTTTGGAATCTTCTGAGAAGAAAGGCACTATATAAGTGTGAGATTGTTGTTTTTATTTGAATTAGGAAATAGCCTTTCTGAAAATAGAAAGTTGTAGATTGAATGCCAAACCAGGATGAGGCAATACAGCTTTGTACACAGAGAGGATTATTAGAAATATTTCTTTAGAATGATACCCAGAATGTGAATTACTCAACTTGCCAGGTTACTTATGAAACAGAAAAAGTTACAGAAGTGCTTATGTAACATTGCTTTTCCAGAAAAAATAGGTGGTGATTTTTCTCAGCAGCTCCATCTGCTAAATGGACTAACATCTTGCAAAACCCCCTCAGTGCTTTCCCTCCCAGAACTCCTGCAAGGGGGCACACACAAAAGCAGATCTATGCGTTACAAAGAGCAATCTCAGATGGTTTAAGTAGGCAATCGGATACAAGAACAAGCTTGGACTATTTGATGGGTGAGAAAGGTCAGTTTGTTTTTAGCTTCTCTGCATATAAATCATCTATGAAAAAGTTTATTTTGCAAACGTCTTGAGCAGTACAAACAAGCAATACAAAGTTCAGTGATTTGGGGGTGGGTGGCAAGTTGGCCAAAAAGGTCTCTTGACGTGCTTCATCCTTGTCACAGCAGCACTCGTTACACCACTCCGACACAATCCCAAATTATTCCCTTTCTGCCTGCAGTGATCTGCAGAGGGTTGGCATCAATGCAGAGCAGCTCTTGCAGCACTCACCTCTGCTGAGTGCAGCAGTATTTATAGATTAACAACTGCTCCCTCTGCTTTTGGAAAGACTGGCAGGAATGCTTAATATTTGGGGCTGAATTCTTTTAGAAATATAATTATTGTAGAGCACAGAAGGAAAAGGGCTTAGTCAACGCAGAGTATTCCCTTCTAGGCAAATATATAGGAGGTCTCCAGTGATACAAAGTTATGTTGTGCTCCTGTTTTATCTGCTAATAGCATGTGCAATTCTGGGTACTGAGCTGACAGAGATCTCTTTCAGAGGGTGTATAATGCACCCCTTCAAAACAATGCTTCTTGATGCTTATTTTTAAATTGTATTTTAAAACCTACTACAGCACAACAACAACAACAAAGAACCCCTCCTCCGTGGCTCCCCAGTAAAGCACCCCGTGAGTGTTCATGTCTCTCCTTTAATGGCCATTTCTATTTTATGCCCTATTTTAAAAATGCATTTACAGATTTCTTTCTAATTAAATGTTATGGATTAATTTATTGCTCATGAAAGCCAATGATTAGTAATAGTGGCTCGGATCAGACATAGTGGGGTAGGCATTGTGCAAACTTCCCTGCATGGCTCTGCCAGAGCATCTCATTCTGGACCACTTTTACCCTGGAGAGTGAGGCTGGCCAGTTGTGTGATAGTTGGGGCACGTGGTGTGGCTTTTTCATCACATGCCACCAAGGAAGAATTTCCCCCTGGAGTATCAGTGGCTGGCTTGGTCCTGTAGTTTCTGCTGCTGCCATCCGTGGTGCTGGCACCGGTAACTACAGGAGAACCCAGCTGGGAGCTTTGTGCTTGGATCCCATGGAAGCACAGAGGAGACCAAAATCCCTGTCCCTTGGAGAGGGGCTGAAACTTCAATACCTGAATAGTTTCAAGGGTGTAAATACTTACTGTCTTTAAGAGGAGAGGAATTTGTTTGAAGTCAAGCACACGCCAAAGTCATTTCTTACCTGTGAATGTCTAAAACCAGCAGAAACAGTAAGTGGAGGGAGGCAAGAATGACAAAGGCTTGAGATCAAGTCATTACAAACTAGAAATCAGCATGTCACTAATCTGTCTGTATTAAAGCATAACTGAGAAAGGCAGTTAATAAACAAGATTCCCTTGTTAGTCCTTACCTGCTATTCCTTGAGAATCCCATATTTTTTGTGTGTCCAGAGCAACTCAAGCAAGTACTAGGCATTTATGGCAACACGACCTGAAGTAACTACAGGAATAGCTCCATTTCCAAAAGCTTGTAATGCTCAGTGGTTTTCCCAGAGAATCCTTCCCAGTCCTGAAATGCACATTGATTTTCACAGCTGTAATAAAATTCTGAGCTCACACTTTGGTGTCTTCACAAATCTTGTTGATACTGAAAACCTGAAGTTATACCAGCTCTGAAAGGCACAGGTCTGAGCTTTACTCAGCAGGATTTTTGAGAACATAGTCTCGAGTATCACTTGTTCTTTGACACTTGCTGCCTCACAGAAATTCCTTTTATTCCTCTGGAAAGGAATCTTTACAATGACTGTCACAATAGAGCACTTCTAGAAAGCAGAATTCCCTGTGACAGCTGTTCCAGGCTTTCTCTTCCTATTTTTAGACAGTGGGCACATCCGTCAGCTGATATAATCCCAAGTAGCATTGTGAGTTAAATGTAAATCTTCAGCAGCAAGAGTACAGTCACAATGCTTTAAACATTTCTTTCAAATACACTTTAACAGTCTTCATCATATTCTCTTTACATTTTTATAGAATAGACCCTCTCTTCAGCACATACCTTTTATTAACAGCATTCCCAGCCCACTTAATACTTAGTGTTTATAATGCCTTGGCTTTGGGATTTGCATGAAGACGTTAGATTAACAATTTTCAAGTTTTACACTTAAAAATATATCTCTCACTGCTGTGGGTATGAAGTTTGGGCACTTCTTTTCAGGACAAGAAGGCAAACAATAAATATTTGCAAACTGTCACGAGAGTTTATTTGTTTTCTAAAAAAAAAAACCCTAATAATTCTGAGTCTGCTACGTCATTTCTTCAAACACTTTGTAATGTTGTAATAGATATGAATTACCATCTGGAGGCAAAAAGGGCTCTGGACAGAATGAAATGATGCTACAGTTATATGAAGAGTAATTAACTGCAGTGTGTAAATAATGTGTGTGCTGCTTGACCAGAATTAGCCAAGCCTCACACAACTCATCTGATAATGCTATTTGTGGTTTTAATTTTTCTCCCAGAGAGTTCTGGCACTCCAGAAGATTCTAATGAAAAGTCTAATGTAAGACTAATGAGAGTCAGTGGAGATTTAAAGTAATGCTGGTTAATGCTGTGTGGTGAGACCAAGGATGGTTGCTGAGAAGTTTTTAGAAAACAGCAGTTGATCCAATAACATTGGAATAATTGATAGGTCCTCCCTGGACACCAGAATCAATAAACTCATTCTGATACAGCTGGAGGCTGCACATGAAATCAGCTTCTGCAGGGTGATAATGGATTTGAAGCGTGGACTACACCTACACTCCTAAAACTGAGCAGAGGCTCTTGGATTACAAGACTCCATTGGACCCCTGGTACACTTTGGGATCTGCTTCCTACATTATTTTCAGCACAGTTTTAGGCCATTTCATACAGAACTGGCTACTTAGATGTGGAAAATCCAGCAATGTCTTCCTGATCATAAACAGTTAATGTTAAGTCAAGTAGGTATCTACAGTAAGGAGCAAAGTGGCTACCATAAGTGCATATTTTATAAATAAATAAATAAATTTGTGTACATTTCACCCACATTTTCTTATCCCTTTCAAAAATTTAGCCTTATAAACCCAGGATACCAAACAGGATTTTTATTTCTAGGACCTTATATAAATAATTTTCATATGATTTTTCATATGCATTTGAAATAACCTATCTCATTATGATGAAACTTTATTACACGTTGTCTTTAATTTATTCACACCATGTTCTGCAAGGCTGTCATTATGGAAATTGCTTATGAAGAATGTTCCACTAGGCAAGTGAAATGCCAGTTGAATATATTATGTAAAAGTCTGATTAAATTTAAAAAATTGATAATTAAAAAAAACCCAACTTGATTTATCATAGAATGGGGTTTTTCCTGGTTAAAATCATGCTGTCTGCACTGAATTGTAAGTACACTTGTTGCAGAGCTCCATAAAGAACTTTCCATCACTCCTGGATTTCACTGCTGTAAATCCAATCTAAAACCTGGTAAACAGAGAAGGATCTTCACAAAAGAATTTAACACTCACTCCTTGGGAAAGTGTAAAGAGTGACCATCAGATAGGACTTCACAGAGAAAATATTTACCTGCACTGATGTCCCAGTAACTGTGAAGAGCATTTTCCAATGAATAGTCAATGTTTGGCTTAACTCGAGTGGCCAACACCTAATTCAAGCCGGCGGGTTCTGTTGACCCGCAGACCTTATTATTTACACTCTCCAGGTATTGTGACCTTTAAGAAGCACATTTCAGATTGAAGTGAATGAATTTATGCCAATTTGCACCGGCTGTAGAACCAGTCCTTAGTTTTACACCCTGCTCTTAAACATTCTGAGTCAGGATCAAAGTGAAAGGGTTCATGGAATTTAAGTAATTTCTGGATGTGCTTCTGGATCCATATCCAAGATATCTTTGGTTTAGCCTTCCCTTCCATCATGATGAGCTCCAGAAGATATGTTTAATATGGTAATTCATGCATCAGAAAGGAGTTATTGCTGTTTCAGTAATTCCTGTCTACATACAGCATTTTTAGTCAAGGCCCAGTCTGCTGCTGGTTAACACCAGGAAAGATCAGGAGCAACGTCACCCACCTGGCTACAAAAAAAATGAGAATCTAAGACCACACCTAAGGAAGAAAGAGGAGGGAGTAAGGAATACAGCAGCACAGAGCAAGTAAACTCTAAAGCCAGAAATAGCACTTAGGTTTTCCTCTTAGTGCCGTGTCCACTGGACTGCACGGGTGTGTAACTCAGAGGCTGAATTCAGTTGTAAACTAAATCCATGGAAACTCAGCACAGGAGAGCTAGCCAGAATATCAGAGCAAAACTTTGCTGTTGGACTTGGAGGGGCTCTTTGACCAAGTTCACAGAGCACTTAACTTTGAAGTTCACTGGCTCCAGCCTCTAGATACAAACAGATAATTCCTTTTTATCCCTTGAGCAATTGTGCACCTACAGAGAAAAACTCTAGACAAATACACAGCTATTAGTGCAAAGAACTGCAGCTGTCCAACATACAGCAACTGGAAATAATAGACAGTTGTGGTGACTTTGTTGGTGACTTTGTTGCTGAATGTCACTGGATTCTGATCAGGAGAATTTAATCCATCTTCTTTCGAGTAATTGCAGTGGGGCAGATGAGAGCATTTCAGATCTGCTTATTTAAAAACCAAATCTCGAGAGTTCAGTTCTTAACTTTGCCCAAGCATTGCTGTGATAAGGATCTCTGCTACACTTAAGGTGCTTTTAGCCCATAGAAAGGGGCACACCAGAGAGTGA
This sequence comes from Argya squamiceps, assembly GCA_037834095.1. NCBI lineage: Eukaryota > Metazoa > Chordata > Aves > Passeriformes > Leiothrichidae > Argya > Argya squamiceps. Next base: position 4,325,130 of record JBBMKD010000054.1, on the reverse strand, counting down.
GCTACAGTCAGTGGAAAGATTTCAGGGGTTCCTAACTCAGTGTGTGACTCTGGTGCTTTGAAAAATAGGCAATGACAAGCACTAACTGCAACTGTCCTATTATTTTTCCACAGAAAAATACCAGTTTATCAAAACAGATTTTGAATTTTAATTTCTGATAAAAACAGATTCCTAAACATTCTGATATTTAGGAAGAAATTTGGATCAAAATCAGAGAAAAGCAAAGAGTGAAAGGAACTGCTATTTCCACCCATTTCAAAAGAACAAGGAAGGTGGTAACTGGGACAGTTACTTGAGTTGACTGGCTTCTAGTCCCTCTGATTCAGAGATTTAAAGCTTGTACAGCAGCTGTACACTAATTATTACTCTAGAATTGTTACCTTTTTGGCTTCTTCTCTGATTTTTGGACATGAGAATTCAGGCAGTTATTTTTGTTCTTTGGGAAAGTCTTGAGAGTAAGTGCTAGAATTTAGCAATTTCTACAAAGTACAGTTCTGAATTCCTAACGTGGATTTATCTCTGAAGCTCTCACATAGCTGTCAAGAAGGGTTTCTGCACTCTTCCATCCCAGTTTCAGCTTTGATCTGTGTTGGGCCAGGGAGCTCTACTCATATGGACTGAGATTTCTTAGCAAACACAGACTGTACAGGAAAGACTAGACAATATATAAATGTTCTTTCAAAGTCTTATTTTATCTGTTGGCTTTAAACTCACAACCATGTGTATGAGGAATTGGGTGTGCCAATCCCATTAACAATAATGGGAGCAGAGGGCTTAATTCTCCACAGACTATGCTGAAAATGTGCCCCCTAAAGAATACTGCATGTGTAATTGATTTGGGCTATTTGTTTGAACTTGCCAAATGGATTTCTTGAATGTTTGTAGCGAGTTTTGAAAGCACTCCCATCCTCAGCCAGACATACAGGTTATTAAAGGATTTGATTTGACATTTAACAATTTTGTATATTAATATTCCCCACTTTTTCCTAGATCAGCATAATCCTTCTAAATCCCAGCATCAACAGTCATTACACCAAAAGAACAAGATGTTGCTGCTGTCGCTGTGTTCCAGTATTGAATTTTGTAGGAGCTTGGTTAATTTGGACAGATTTATATTCTGCCATTTCCTGAACTGTGAGCAGGACCTTGCAGGTTCAGCTCTTTGAAAACATTCACATAAACAATCTCACTTCATTACTTTGAAGGGAATAGATTCAGTGGCATCTGCTAAAGTGGTGATATTCTGTGACATAGAAAGATGACTTTTTGCTCTCAGACCTGGCTAAATAAGACTCAATCCTTGGTACCAAGAAAGTGGTACCTGATGGAGATCTGATCTCAGATCTAGTGAGGATTCCTGTCATTTTGAGCTACTCTGGGTTTCAGCTGTTTCAGGAGAGAATGACAGCAAGAAGCTTATTTTCAATTGATGTGTTGATTGGTAGTTCTTTCTATAGCCAATGTGAGCTGCAAACCAAAGAATTCAATGTTTTTTTTTACCCAACTTTTCCTAGGACTATGTCCATGATAGGCCCTCATTCTATCTGGCAACACCAGAGTGCTTTTCCTGTCATCTCATTCCATGATCTCAAGCTATAAATGGCGTTTTGCCAACCTGCCTCAGACTGGGTATTGCATCACTCAACAGATAATTCCATTGCAATGAATTGGGCTACTCAGAAAATTCACCCTTCAGCCTCAGATCTGGGTGTGATGGGATGAAGAGGATTCACTCATCAGGTGACTTCCTTATTCCAGTAGGTAGAGTGAGGAAGGAATGTTGGCTCTATATTAAGAGCAAGTAGCCAAAACAGCAAGGTCAGCATAGCAGGAAGATGTAATTTGATGCTGGTGTAAACCAGCAGTAACTTTCTACCCCCCAGAGAAAGTAACGAGAGTAGTGACTCAGAGGTGTGTCTGAGTCACAAACAGCTTGGGGTTTATCTTCAAGACAGTGTGATTAACACTCAACCCCTTGTTGGAGGCTGTGCCTAAATGTACAATATTCCCTACATGATGAGCATGGATCTGAGCTGGGATTGGTGCTGGATTGAGTAATGTCAGTGCTGATCCCAGAGTCTGGATGGTGAATGTGAGTAGTACAAGTCAGCCTTTAGCAGAGGACACTTTTGAGAAATAAGGATACCTGAAACTTTCAGTGAAAGATTCTTTCTTTTTTTCTGAAACTCTTGTCAGCTTCAAACCGAGGCTAAGGAGCTTGGTTAGGTTAATTTAGGTACAGCTGAGTGTTAGTTATGGCAGAAATCCCCAATGAGTGAATGAAGCACTGTGTTTAGTGCCATCCATTTATCAGCAGAGGTTTGTTCCCATGTATCAGCCTAATGCTGACAAACTGGTGTTTTCCAGGCCTGACTGCATCTCTCCAGGCTCTGTCTATGGCAAATGGGAGAGGACAGCTCTCACTCTAGAGGAGGGCCTGTCTTGGTCCTACTGCTCCATACACCACACTGAGAACCTCAGGAAATCTTTCTGACCCCTTTTGCCTTTAGATGTTAGTTCTGGATTGACACATTGGGACCTTCTAAAGTTTATTCATAATATAAACCAGCAGGAACTAAAATATATACCCCTTCTTTCATACACCTTTTTTTTTTTTTTTTTTTAATATGCTATCCCACTCTTCACATTTCTGTTGTGATTCATGGAAAGATCTTGAGGCTATGATTCATGTATTTTCAAAATCATCAGTATTATGACCTTTATTTCCTAATGTGCTGACAGAAGTTGTGGTCTTGGTTGTATTTTGTAGTTTCCCTCTGGTAAAACATCTTGAGAGAAGTGGTTGATGTTGTAATTCAAAAGAGGACTCTCACAATGAGATGATGAGGTGTAGCTTATTTACTGGGCTCAGCAGGACTGAAGGGCTGCATTAGCAGCACTGGCGTTGGCTTTTCTAAGCCTGCTTAGGACATGCAATCCAAGTCTCAGCAGCATCTCCTTAACCTTTTCTGCTTTCAAAGAAAATTAATTAAGTAGCAGAGAGAAATGGGGTGAGAGCTTAAAGTCTTCTCTAGCTGTTCAACGTGTTATACTTTGGTCAACAACACGTTGTACTTTTAACAAAACAGAGATTTTTTTTAGTACAAATACTGTGCTCTTGCTCATAGTGTTGGCTGCTTGCTGTTAGTGTTGGAGCCTCATGGATCCCTAAAAGAATGAGAGTGGCAATCTGGCCATTTGAGTGTGGGCCTTGTGTGCATTGCCTTGCCCATGGTGGAGGGGCTGAAGTGCCTCCAGCTTTCATCTTCATGGCACAGTTACCTAATCCATTTTCTGCCCTCAGCAGCTACAGCTCAGCATAAAAATCACATTACCAACTTCAGGAGGAATCCAGAGAATGGCTCCAGTCTTGTGTTTATGTAGGTCCCTGCCCCTGTTTCTGTCAGCTGCTGCTGGCTCAGTCACTGCTGTGGAGAAAAAGGATTTCCCCTGAAAGCTCTCCCGAGGCCAAAGCATTTTTGTGACACTTCTGGACTGTGAAGGACTGATACACAGCAAATAGTATTTGTGCATTGCTCAGAAGACCACCTGGGGGCTCCTGTACTGTAAATGACTTCTGGGGAGGTGACATTCCATGATCTTGTCATATTCCACTCCACCCTCTCCAGGTTAAGATGCAGAATTGCAGTCTGGAAGGAAATTATTTCCCCTCCACAGTCTGAAACTCTTCATCTGGGCTTGCATGTTTGACTTACAAAAATCTTGAATTAGGCAGGAAAAGAGAAAACTCTGAAACAAGGGAGCCCATAGCTCATCTTTATTTGAGCTGAACTCATTTACTCTGTTAACAGCCAGTCCTTGGCAGCAGCACTGAAGACCTGTCCCAGCTCCTGGGAGAACAGGCATTGACCCACCCAAACCCACCTCACCTCGAGCTCTTGCTGCACAGTCCTGCAGCAACACATCCAGCCTGGACTCACCTCCCGGAGCAGGAGCTGTGCACAGGGACGGATCCAGCCCTCACACCTCAGCCTCCTGTCCCCACAGGGCTGCTCCTGGTGCCCCAAAACCTGACACAATCCCATCCCAGGGAGGAGAGACACCTTGCTCAGAGAGCAGGAAGAGGAGCTGACAGGGTCAGGGCCACTGTGTGAAAAGTGGTGAGTAGAGCAGCAACACTGACGTTTGTGCTTTTCATCAGTGGGGTTATTTTAAGATTTTCATGTCCCTAAAACCAGCATATATGTTGACCATTTATTGTCCTACAATAACAGCCCACAGCTGAGGTCTGTCACCTCCACTGAGTTCCATTCTTGTTCCATAAATATGAATCATGTAGTGAACTAAAAACAAAACAAAACCAAAAAAAAAAAGAAGGGGAGGGGGCTGATTTATGCTTATTTACTCTGTACAACTACAAATATCTATGTAGAAAACAAATATGGGCACTGAAAGAAAAAAAAAAAACACTTCACCCTTTTCTTTCCCCCCCTTATTTTGAAGCCTTACAAAGACAAGCCATGTGGTCAACATCTGGAATGTATGTGGGAATTATTCAAATGAGCCTTAGTGGCAGTTGCCTTGTGCCAGGCTCCTGAAGTGGCAAGGAGGAGTGACAGCCACCACACTGTGCACATGCCACAGCCGTGTGCACCACATCCACATTCCAGTCACCTTCTGGCTGGGTTTGCCAGTGGTGGCCAACAGGCCTGGTGGAACATGACTCTGCCTATTTCATGTCAAGTATATTTTGCATGTGTCTGGCCATATTTGTTCCAGGATCTGTGTTTGACAGCACCCTATCTTTGGGAGGAAGGGAATGGATGTTGTTGCTGGCTTTAGTTTGGCAGGATAACGTTGAGCCACCTGAGCAGGCAGAGGAAGGTCAGTCATGTGCTCTGTGCTGGAGCATACAAATCAGTGCTGCTCATGAATTGAATTTAGTGGATCAGCACCAGGAGAGAACATGGCACACAGCAGAGACCCAGACACTGCTACAGTTTGCCAGGCAGTGCCTGGGAGACTCTGGCACTGGATGGCCACCAGGTAAACTCTGACCCTTTGATTGGGCTCAGGCTCTGATTGCCTGAAGTGCACAGCCAAGCTCCAGTTTGTCCTTTACCTGTGCAGCCAAGTTTGTAACAGCCCACCGTGCTCTGATTGGCTTTGCTGAACTTGAATATGTAATTGTGAATATATGGATCTAAAGTATTGCATTTAGTATCATGTAGTTTGGGGTTTTGGGTTTTTTTTCCTTGACTATCAGCTAAAAGTCACTGTTCACACTTAGGGAAGACTTTGGCAAAATCTTTGTCTTCTTTGCTACTCTGTGAAGAATGGCGGAAAAAACCCCGAACTAAGCAGACTTTCTCTCCCGACCAGACAAATCTTGTTCCTTTTCTTCCCAAACATCTTATAATTCGACGCTGGATTGTGAAAATGCCTTATTCACATCAGCGGCTCTTTACATCAGTCACCTCGGCACTTAGGCTGGTTCCGGGCTAATTCTCTCCGTGTTCACTTCAATGGGGATCGGCGTGCGTGAGCAGCCAGGCGCCAGCGGCAGCGCAGCGATTCCTTCAGTGCGATCAGTAGTGACCGAAGCGCTGCGCTTCCATCAGCGGTGCTCGCGGGGTGGGGAAGGAGGCGCTGAGCCCGCATCGCCACCGCCAGAGCAGCGGGAGCGGCGCCGGGAGCGCTCGGGACTGGATCCCATCGCATCCCGGCGCGGGGCGGGCGAAGAACGCGCGGTGTCCCCGCGGCAGCG
>JBBMKD010000054.1:4278761-4319127 GCA_037834095.1 Argya squamiceps | reverse complement strand
CGCTCCGCCGCTGCCCTCTAGCGGAGCCGGCCCCGCGCAGCCGCTCCCCGGCCCGGGGTCCCCGGTGTCCGCACAGCGACCCCGCCGCTTCGGGGGGTTCTCTCGAGGGCTGTCCGTGAGCATCGCTAGGTGTGGGCGAGCGCAGCACCTTGAGAAGGCAATATTTTGCCAAAACTGTTTTTCAGTGGAAAATTGAATTTAAAAAAAAAAAAAATCTTTTTGACAATGGAGGTGTGCTTTTTGCAGGAGAAATGTGTTTTCCTCGAGAACAATTCAGCCAAAATTTTAGACTTCTGTCTGCTCTTAGTTTCTGTTGAAATTACTCGTATTTAATTTTTTCTTTTTAACACAAAGTTTGCATTTCTGCAGCAGAGGAGGAGTCATTTTCCGTACAGGTCTATGAATTAACTCTCATAAAACCCCAGCCAGCAGCATGAGCATAGTTTTCTTTTTATGGATGAGAAGCCGAGAAGCAAAGAGGTTAAGTGATTTGGCTCCAATTCCTACAGGCACCATTAAAAGCTCCTGGCTCCCAGTTCTGTGCTCAGAATGTTAGATCGCATGACATATCTTTGTGAGGCTGTTAAATGCTTTCAGACTCCCTTGGATTTCAGCGGGAGGATCAGCCAATCTGTGGAGAACAAAAAGAGGGATGGTGCAGCCTCGACTCACACAGCACATCCTCCGCAGGGCTGGAGGAGACCTGGGGACTCTCAGTCCTTTGCATGACACGCCACACCCTGTGCCTTATCAGACAGACAACTGGCACTTTCTTCTGGCCTGCCCAGGCAAATCGTGTGTCATAAGATGAAAAAGTGGTGGCTGTTCCATGGACAGTGGTGTTTGTCCTGGGTTTGGAATCTAGTTGAGACCCAGAATTGAAAACTGGAACCACTGAATCTTCCTGAGTGGTGTTAGCACAGCATTACACCATCAGCCCCAAAAGGTGATGGTCAGAAATAAAAGATTGAGTAGCTGAAAGGGGACTGAAGGGCTCATCTCAGCCTTTCTTTGGTTAGAGCCCATGAGCAGAAGTGCCTAAGCTGTATTTCCAGTTTGGGTGCTTTCATAATGTCTAAAAATGGTTAAATCATAGCATTCCAACTCAAACCATTCTACAACTCTGTTTTCCTCGTACCTGTTTTCATATATGTTTATAAAGCCTTGCGAGGGAGCAAGGTCTTACAGAAAGGAATGGTATTTACCTGTGGCTCCCACACTGTGGCCTTGCCTTGCAGACTGTTTTCTCTGCTTGGTCTTGGACTTAGTGCCATGGACAGGACAGTGCCTGGCCCTGGTTACTGTCACCAGAGCTGATCCTGATGTGACTTCTCAACTCGACTTTGTCACCAGGGACTTCCCTGATGTGGAAGCTTGGCTGAGGCTGGTGCTGCCTGGGCCCTGCCCTGCTCTCCTTGCTCAGGCAGGACAAGGGCAGTGCCTGGTGAGGTCACAGCCCCATATTCCTTGTGGAGCAGCCCAGCCCAGTTGTTTCAAACACATGGAAGCTGGGCACGCTTTCATCTGGCTCTTTTACTGCACAACTCTTTTTTTCCTCATATTGGAGAGATAGAAAGAGTGATCAACTAATGCTAATTTTTTTCTTTTCCTCCTCTGTCTGAAACATAGGCATTTGTAATGTCCAGAATTAAATCTATATCAGTGGGAGATTTGGAGACATACAGATAGAAGCTACTTATGCAGTAGCCTGGCAAAAACCCTAAAAAATTAAACTCACTTCTTGAAACAGTGATCTGCTACCCAGTGAACCAACTTTAAAACTTTTTTAGTGCATATTCCCTTCTTGTGGAAAAGGGAGCTTTTAGTAGTTCAATTTTTATGTCCTTCCTCTACTCTGTTAAGGAGTGGCCAGATAAATTGACTCCTCCTAGTCCCTGGTGCTTATGCTGTTTTGAATCACAGAGTTCATCTTGGTGCTACCTACTTGGCCCCTCATGTGAGAGCTTTGTGAGATTTTATTGTACTGAAATCACTTTCATTATCAAGTCAGTTCAAATTCAGTAATTTCCAGCTCATATTTTTCTATTTTGCAAATCAGACAGCAGGTGAACATCTTGGTCTAGATACACCTGTAGATGAGCCTGAGACTGGCATCTAACCATCCACTTTAGTTGTTTAGGCAGTGTAATATGTTTCCTATAGATTATGTAACAATTCCTGGAAAAGCCCATGCCATTCCTTTCATTAATTGTTAAAAATTAACATCATCAGGCAAGAAGCATAGTGTTTCTGTCTGAAACTGAGCAAACACAGGCACCTGGAGTGGCAGCAGTGTGAAGTGGTGAGTTGGTGGCTGTCAGTGGAAAGTCACACGTCATGTACTGGTGTCCATCACTGAAATACCCCACGAACATTAGTCCTCATAATCCCTCTTTCAAAGACACACAGAGACAGAGCTGGTTTAAAATAGCCTGTGCTGTGCCTTGTCCAAGAGCCTGTATTAAGTCACTGGCAGTTGCAACATGAGGCCAGGCTCTCCAGTCCTGTTACTGTGCACCCAGTTCCCCCTCTGGCATGGGGATCCTGTCCTGTCCTGGGCAGGAGCTGGACACCTCCATACTGGGAGGAGCTGGAAAAACAAAACCTGAACTGGGAATTGGCAAACCGGATTGTTCCCATTCTTTGACATATGATTTCTTCAATCCGTGATAAAACGGGTTTTACCATCTCACACCAACCCAAATGGAAGGAAAATGATGTTCAGTGTATTTGAGGGAGAGGGCAGTGAGGAGCACTTCCCCAAAATCTTGCTTCAGAAGTTTTGTGGGGGGTTGAGCTCTGGAGTCAGGAAAGGGCCATTCATCTAGGCTTTCAATTTCCCTTTTTTTTTTTTTTTTTTTTTCCTTCTAGCATGCTTTTTCATAATTTATTATTGCTGAGGTCTAAAAAGTAGTTGTGTAAATGGCCAGGACTTTCTCTGGTGAAAACTGCTAAAATTCCCTGTAATTTGAGCAGTGCCACATCGATTGGCTTGGCCTGGGCATGGTCTCTCTGGAATTCAGTGGACTTCCACTAGTATCTAAAGCAATTTTGGTTGGAGATGCACTCTGATTTGTGTATGAAGTGCCTGGCAACGTGGTAATGAGCAGCTTTATAAATAACTATTATTATCTTTATGTCTTAGTACTACTATTGTTATTTTTATGGTACTGTAATGTTTATTATGGCTATTTTATGGTGTAATTTGATTAGTGTGTTACCATAATATCACATAGAAAAGGGGAGGGCATTCCTGTCATACTTCTGAACACTACCCCTTCTGTTTCCATCTGAGGAACCCAGATCCCTTTGGTGATCATTAATTGTCCCACATCATATAAGTGAACTCAAGCACAGAGAACTTAAATAATTCCCCCAAGCCCACACAACAAGTCCATGGCCAAGCTGAGAGTTAGACCTCAAGAATCTCGACTCCCTGATGTCTGTGTTAACCACTAGAAAACAATCCCATCACAGGAACAGCAGGTATAATAGAAATGAAGATTGCCATGCAGGGCTTTTTTAGGTCACTTGTAATTAGAACACTCAATGTTTTACAAACCCTTTAGGTTTCCTGTTTAGGACTTGATCAAACCATAAACTGCTCGTTTAAATAAGCTCCAAAAACAAAACGTACTAGGAAGCTGAGGAGCAAGGAGACAACATTTAACAGCAAACTTATGTTTATTGCTCATTTGCTTGCCTTGCTGGGATGATGCCATGTACTCAGATTAAATATGCAGAGCCAAATTTATCCCTTGGGTGTAGTTTTTTTGGACTCTGAATGACACCAGGGTGAATTTGGCACATTTACACTTAAAATTATTATGGGTTTTACGAATATTTGGAATGGTGTCAAAATGTTGTGGGTTAAATTCTGTTCTCAGTTCCACCAGTGCTAACACAGGTTAACACCGTTCTGATCTGGCGCTGGATTTACAGCAATGTAATTCCACTGGCCCAGCCTTCAGCTGGTGTGAATTAGTTTATCTGCACTGGAATGCAGGCAGCTCAGCTGCTTTACACCAGCTAAGAATCTGACCCACATTTAAATAGAATTACTCCTAAAATACACAATAGCAAATGCAATGTGAATTAGGTCCCCTGTGCCCCTGCTTTGCTGTGGGGAAGCACAGCTGAAGCTGGTTCTGCTGCTCTGATGTGCAACAAGCCAAGCTGGTGTCACAAACCTGAACCTGACCCCCACTGGCTCTTGTGATGCTTTGTAAGTTTTAAAATAACACTGCAGTGTTACACATGCTGTGTGTGTGTAAATCATCCCAAACTGCTGCAAGTCATCGTCCGTTCTCCTGTTTCAAAGCAGAGATTGGGAAGTGCTTGGTGATATTTGGGCTCAGCTCAGATATTCCAAAGCTTGGATGGATGGATTGTTTTGATTCTTTCTTTGAACTCCTTTCCCACCCCTGCTAAAAGAAACAGATCCACTCAGTTCAGCGACAGACAAGTTGGAGACAACGTGCCACTGCCCTCCCGGTACCACCCCCCACATGCCAAATTTGCAGACATCTGTGAGCTGGAGCTGCAGCAGGAAAGAAGGGCTGGTATTCCTGGGATGAACTGCCTTCAGCAGTCACAAATGACTGAAATTAACCTCCCTTCTACGGGCCCTAACTCGCTTTATGGCTGGGGGTCTTTGGTTTTATACCACTGTGCAGAGGTGCCTTTGCCATGCTAAAGATTTAACTAAATTATAATGAATGATCCTCACCAGCACTGTGCCCCTAATTAGAACAAGTCGCACAGACATATTGTCTCCTTGATTTCCTCTGTTGCATTTCTCTCACTCTCTTTCTCTGCCTGAGACACATGGGTCCCATTAAACATTTAGCATTTAATGTGGTTCCCTTAAATGACTTCTCAAGTTTTCAAGTTCCATTTAGAATTGTATGTTACTCTCCTGACTGTGGTTTTGATTTTGTTATGTTTCATGCATTTAGCCAAAGCAACTGCTCTTCTCTCCCCTCTAGTGGGGAGCAGCTTGGGTCAGTGGAAGCTTGTGCTTTAGTACATTTTGTAGTCATCCATACAAATCTTTACATTTATATACAAAATAAGGAGATTGGGGAAAATAACTCCTTTTGGTTGGTAAACACAAGTGTGGTAATTGTGTGTGTGATGTTCTTTCAGTGCAGTGAAGTTGATTTGCCAATGAAAACAAAGCATCTTTTAGTTTACAGTCATATTTCTATCAAGCTTTCTTTGTAAGTGGTTCTGTGATACACACAGGTTCTTACTAATCTTTATATATTTCCAATCTAAATGGAAACTATTGACAAAAAAAGCTTTTGTAACACATGGTGAGATGTACAGTGTGTATTATCCCCACTGAGTATCTCTGTTGTACATCTGGAGTGCTGAAGGACAGAGACTTTGTTGTTGACTGCGTTGTCTCTAACATACTTCCTAGTAGCTGCTACAATGAGAATTCTAAATTGTCCTTTCCAAGAATATTGAGTCAAGTTCAAGGTCTGTACCCTAATCCTGAAGGTATTTTGTGGCCTGTGCCCAAGGTGTTTCATAAATCTTGTCTGCGCTTGTCTTAAAGCTTGTCTGCACCACTGTAGTTATCCCATTTCAGATCTATGCCTGGATAATTATTTTGGAATAAGAATTCCTTATTTCCCCCACTCTTTCCCCATTTAGCTTATGCTCCTCTGAAAATGGGACCTACTTGTTTGAAGGAAAAGGGCATTCTTAATCCAAGATAAGCATCTCTTTCCAAATAGTATCATTAACAGTAAAGAATACCATAATAGCACAACTTTGCAGTGGATTTCTGTGCTTCTGGTTACATAAGTGGCACTATATGAGGGACCCATGTCTGTAAAGCTGTTGAATTTCTCAGCACCAGGTTAACCCTGGTTGCTCTGTTAGGGTTGTGAATCCAGAAGCATATTCCTTCTTGTTAAAGGCATTGATACCCTAGTCCTGATCCCATTGTTGCAGTATTTTAATGGTGGATTGTGACAAGCAGCAACAAAAACATAAGATGTAATTTCAATGACAATGTCTTGCTGCTTAGAGCCTTCAGATGTGAAATCAGCTAAGATTTTATTATGGTGACTTACCAACACTGATTGTTCTTTGGGTAATTCTTAAAAGTTTCTGTGATGTATTGGCTTCCAGGGTTAAACCACGAGAAGCTTGAAATTTATCTCTGGTGCTGAGATTTAGGTTTCATTAACAGCTAAGCCTCCGTCTGGAGTGCTGATGTGTTCTGCAATGGGGGACTTGGCTTGTTGGTAACATTAGCAGATTTGGGAGTTCACCAACATGTCCATGGATAATTGTGCTTCAGCCCTGTGTTCTTTACTATAATCTGCTGTCTGATAATGGGTGACAGGGGAGATAAGAGGAGGAAACCTGCCAGGAAGGTTTCATTCAGTCTCGTACTCTCTACCTGCAGCTGCTGTTTCCTCTGAGGTGGTGGCTGATTTGGCATCTTCTGCCTTACAGCAGAGAAAGCCAGGGTTGATGACAGGCTCTTTAAGGCCTTTCTTACCAGCCCCTCGTGGAGACTTTGCTGCAAAGAGTTATCACAGGTCTAGGAGCTGTTTCTGGGATCATTCTCTTGCCATAATGCAAATGGGAAGCTTTTGTTTCTGTCACAGCCATGATCACTGTTTATATTAAATAGAGCTCTTTGAAACTCTTTTTGACAGAGCAGTTTTCTATTGATAAATGCAGTTTCAGTAAAATTGAATTGTTTCTCCAGGGAGGGCATCACTTTTGGAAAGATTTTCCATGGGGAAGCTAAAAAGAAGCATCTTGGCTTTTTTGAGAGAATCTTAGAAAGTTGAAGTATTTTGGTTTGACTCCATAATTTTAATTGATGTCTAGATTTTCATTTTTATACTAAGGTTACAAAGATAGGTATTTAATACCGTGAAGTTGCATTGGTAAGTTTCATTTTTTCTACATGATTGTAATAAAAGGTTTAGCTAATTCTGAAACTTGGAAAGTCTTAAAAATGCTGAGTTGTGGACGAAAACTGAAATTTCAATTGAGAATGAAAATAAATTCTAAATGTTGAAATGTCCTGTTAGAAGAAATGTTGGTTTCTGAATAGTTTATGGAGTAAATGCAGACATTAATTTCTCTAGCTGATCTTTTAATTCTTCATAGCTCTGCAGTCTCTGGAAAAAACTTGTATTGCATGAGAGCAGTTCCTCAGAAAATATTATGATAAATATTTTCTTTTCTAAACTATAGAGTCACATTTCTTCATCTTCCCAGGAAGGCAGCCCTTTTTCCTATAGGCCTTTTCTCACAATACTGATCCTTTAATTTATATAAATCCCTCATGACTGCTGCTACTGTCTTTGCAATATATTATAGTCACAGCTGTGATTATGAGCACTGATGTTGGGGTAGAGATCAATTTTCTTCTATGAATTTAAAAAGGTGACATTTTAATTTATGAATTAAAAAAGGTGAGAAGGCAATATCCAGGCTCTCAAAGACTCTTACACTGTTTTGGCTCTGACTTCCTCTATCATGGTCCTCCTGTATGATCTCTGGTGAGGAATTAACAATCCTGATTTCCCTGAGCTCTTTGCGGTGACTTTCTAGCAGAAGCTCTGTGCCTCTCACCAACAACAGCCAATGCTGAAAAATTGTGACACATGTAATTTAAAGGGTTAAAAATCAAGGAGGCAAAGCACAACCAACAAAATGCCATGCCTTTGATTTAATAAAGAGATAATCCTCTTTCTATTAGCTACGATAATAATGACTCACCAGTAGTAAATGAAGGAATATACACAGAATGACATCATGTGAACAGCACAGTGTCTGTGGGACTTAAAACGAAGAGGATTATTCCAATATATCAGTTCTGAGCCTGAAACTGGCAAGGATGGATCTGGAGTAAAATTTAACATAAGAAATGTTTATTGAAGCACTAACATGAGAAAGGAATTATATAACTGAAATTATTAAAAACAATAAGCTCCTATTTCAAAAGCTTTAATTTCAGTAGAATAATATACACCCAGCTCGACATAAGGCTGTAATTCTATTGAGTCATTCCAATGACATCAGGAACCACAAGAGGGGATGTGCTGTGGCTTATTGATGTCTGCAAACCACACCCCATCCCTCAGATGGAATTACAGCCTCCATCTTTCCATCTTATGCTGGAGACCGGAGGCTCCTCTGGCTCTTCATGCAGAAGAAATTGCCCCGAAGGCCCTGGAGTTGTTCTGGACTGACACTGGTGGAAGGAGGAGGAGTTACAGCATTGGTGGCTCATAGTTCTCAATTTCCAGGCCTCCTGCCTCTAGGCAGCCCATGGATGTGCTTTATCACACAAGAGTTTCCAAGTCCTTCACACAGATCACAGATTATTCAAAACAAATTACAAACTGGAGCAAATTAATGTTTTGTTTATAAGGACTTCATCTGATTTTTACAGACAAATGTCTTGCTTAAGTTGATTTTGTTGGTCTGGATTGTCCTTGATCACCCCAAAGATTGCCTGGCTTGCATGGAGAGGGAGCTGGGGAGCAGCTGAAGTAGCCACTTTGTCTAACTTAGGATAAAATGGTTGTTTCATTGTACTCTGAGCAGAGAGAGGTTCCTAAAGAGAACAATATAGAGCAAAAGCTGAGTAAAATGCAGATGAGATGTTCAGGCTATGAGTTGCATACCAGGAACAGGCGACCCAATTGACTCCTGTGCCCCTGGTGCAACCTTTGAGAGGTTTCTCTGCAACTCTGCTGGCCCCAGTGGAGGTACAGGATGCACACCTGAACCTGGGCCCACAAAATGCTTCTGAAGGATCTTGTGGCCCATCTATTTCTCTATTAGATGGTGCAGATGGAATCACTTGTGTGTTCCTTAGATAATTGCACTGGATACCAGTTAAGGTTTACTCATACTGGGCTTAGATTTAATCTTTTATTATAACGAGTAGGGAAACACCATTTAGATCTAACAGGCCAAACCTCCTTCTATTTATTATTCTTGTATTTGGATACTAAATCCTGAATCTCTATTTCTGGTAAAGTGAATTGCAGTGGGGAGCAGAAGAATAACTGGGAGGTCAATGAGATTCACAGTGGTGCCACTCAGGCCGTGTCCAGTGAGCCCTGCTGGTGTCACAGCAGTGCTGGGGGAGGACCTGCCCTGCCCCATGACACAGAGGATGCTGAGAGGGTGTCTTTCCTGAGGCATTGCAAATATCCTGGAATCTGCTTCCCACCCCAGTCCAAAGGAGCCCAGACTTGGTGACTTTCCAGGCACGTTGCAAAAGACATCCATTGTCAGATACCTGAGGAGGGCAAGGACACAGCTCTGCTCCTCTGCCCCGGGAGTGGGGTTGAAACGCTGGGGAGCTGATTTCTGGTTATTTAGTCTGTGCTGAGACTCCTGGGCAGACAACTTCATTACCTGAAAACTAAACAGCAAATATATACAGACTGATCAAGGAAACTATAATAGGGATTTCTACCTATGTTTGGGATAGAAATAATTTTTATACGTGGGACAGAAGGAATTGTTTATCAAATACATCAGAGTCTGTATTTTCCCTGTGTTTCTCTTGTCCTCCCCACCCACCTCTTCTCATTGAATATAGAAATATTTTGTTATCATTCAAAGAGCTGATTTCTTGGTTTGGATGGTGGTCTTTAATAACAAGTTTCTAAATACCTGCTTATACTCTACTGCAGCTGGCAGGAGAAAGGCAGTTACTAGATGAAGCCACATCAGTAAAAAGGTGGATAAATAAATGGACA
This sequence comes from Argya squamiceps, assembly GCA_037834095.1. NCBI lineage: Eukaryota > Metazoa > Chordata > Aves > Passeriformes > Leiothrichidae > Argya > Argya squamiceps. The sequence continues at coordinate 4,309,366 of JBBMKD010000054.1, read as the reverse complement.
GGGAAGATGATGTTTTGGAGCAGAGCTGTAAAACTTCTAAGTAGGGTCATTTTTCTAATTATAGGATGGTGAGGGCGAAGACTCCAGTGCCCAGGCAAAGGATGAAAAAAACTATCCAACTGAATAAATAAATCTCTTAAAGAAAAGATAGTTGTCTGCCAAGAAACCTAATATGAAATGTTGAGAGTGCAGTTCTGAAAAAGATTTGATTGGAGATATACTCCTAAGAATATGTAAATAGACTTTCCATTTCTTAACTTAAAGGAGAAACAGATGCCAGTTCTAAGATCTGAGATCAAATATGAAAAGTACTCAGGCCTCTAAATGTCACATTAAATGTATATAATTAGATTCTTATCTTGCTAAGAGGTTGGCCAGTAGTTTTTCAGTGAAAGGTATAAACTCTTCGGATATATTTTACAGCAAATGGTTCCGTTGTCTACTCTAAGTGCAGTAAAATGCAAACATCTAGATTTTAAAATGTAATTTAAAAATTTAAGTGGCCTCACGACAAAACAGTGATGTATCAGTTTTGACTAGCCAGTGTTGTGGTGCTCTTTAGTTGGGACCTGCTGATTGGGGATCCAGTGTCTTTTTAGTGTTTGGATGCCCCAACAGTAAAAAATTCAGTGATGGTTTGTGGACTTGATGATGATGTCAGTTGCAGATAGATCAGTGAATTTGGGCAAAATAAATAAACAAACAAACAAACCCATTTTTATTCATTCAAGGGCCTGCTACTCAACAGAATGTTAGCCCTACAAACAATGCACAAAAGTTCCATAGGACTGGAGGTCGGTCACTCAATTCCATCTGGTTTTCCCCTCCCTGACTTTGGTAGGGACCACCCAGGAAAACAGTGAACCATAGAGTAGGAATTAATGTAGACAGAGGGGATGGTTCAGTCACTGCCTGACGTTGCAAGTTTTCATTTACGTGAGAATATTATATAATTTTTAAAAAATTAGTATGGTTCACTATGCCTTCATCAGCCACCAAGAGACTGAGACACAGGGGTTTATTTTGTTTGTCTGGGGCAACCACTCTGACTGTAGTTCTACTGAAAGCCAAGACATAAAATGATTGTGACATTTCTGATCCAGCAGGAATTTGTAAGTACCAGAAAATTCAAGCAACTTTCATTCCACAAGTCACAGGTTCAGGTAGGAGGCTTGGTCCTGGGCTGATTTTGTTCAGTTTTGATTACTGCAATAAATCTGAAATTAAACTGAGCTTTCCAACACTGAGTTTCCAGCGATGCCAGGCTAGATTTATGGTTCTGGGAACAAACCATACAGTTTTGCAGAGATTGTGGTGTTGCCATAGAATCATAGACCTAAAGAGTCTGGTTCAGTCCCTCTGCTTGCTCTCAACAAAATGAGCTCCACCTAAATCCCTTCTAATCAGATGCTTGTCTGGCCTGTTTTAGAGACAAGTAATGATGATTTTCCCTCAATGTTCATAGAAAAACACCTAGAAAATGGAAACTACTCAGACAAGCTCCTTTGGTACACCCAGATGTACCTCATGTTAAGTGTCTGTGGCCCATGCACAATGAAACCAGATCTTTCTTGGATTAAATGTTTCCATTTTGCTATTCAAAAAAAACTTAAATGAAACAGTTTATACAAAATCGTGGGGGTAAAAAATGGTTTCAATAAGTTTGTTTCCCTTATCTTGGGGAAAATCTTGGTTTAAAGCTTAGAAAAGAGTACTTTCTAGTTTTTCCAAAGAAATGTCCTACTATTATGAAATTGTGACAAAATGCAGAATTCCTCAAAACTGAAGTTTTCCAAGCAGGAAGGTCTGCATGGTGCCAGAAGGAGAATTTTATAAAGTTTCCTCTGCCCATCCCTGTTCTACTGGATGTGCTTCTCTTTCATGCTTCAGAGCTGCTTCAGAAGGACAAGGAAAGAAATGATGAGCAAATGTCACTGTCGATAAAGCCAAGAGGAAACCTTCCCATTGCCTTCTGTTCACTCTGCAGCAGACATGAACAGAAAACCTAAGGAGGATTAGGGGTTCCTCATTCTCCTGGGCTCTCCTTTGTGGCCTCGTTACCCCCAAAGCCAAACAAGCCTTGCCCAGACCCACTCCTGCCTCCACTCGCCCTCCTCTGTGCTAAACTTCTGTAAATCCTCACCATCTTCCCAGCGTGGTGCTCCACTGCTGACTGTCCTCTTTGGAATTAACAACAAATGTTTGGCCTGGCCAGGGGAATATCTGGGAGGGGGTTTTATTTCTGTGGGGACAGTAGCCCTGGCCCTGGTTCGGCGGCGCCGGGGCCGGCACAGACGGGTTGGCATCCCTGCAAAAGCATCACCTTTGCCTTTGCTGTCTGCCTCCACACTCAGATCTCCCACACGGCTCTGGAATGTGCCTCTTGTCTGCTACCCGGCTGGCTCGGGAGGTTTTGAAAAGGTTTAATTTAGCTCTCATTTGAGTCCCTCTGCACTGCCAAAAAATCTGAACTTTGGTTCCAAGCAGAGTTTAGGAATCCTGATTCCCAGGACAAGAGAGGAGGGGAGGGCGGGGAGAAGTTGAGCATTTTACAGAGAGAAAAAGATGATACCAGATAATTATTAAAATTTTTTTCCCTGTTTAAAGGGACAAGTTTTTAGTGTTCTCATCCTCATCGCGCTGTGGCGGAAGGTGAGTGACCAGTCCCAAAGTTTGGGTAACAGCGACACTCCGTGGTCCGCGGAGCCGCCTGGCCGCCCTGGCCTCGGTGGTTTTTGTGCTTCGTAGGTGACAATCCTCTGCTTTGTACCTTGAAAGTGACAATCCTCTGCCTTGTACCTTGAGGGTAACAATCCTCTGCCTTGTACCTTGAAGGTGACAATTCTCTGCCATGCGGGGACGTGCCAGGCTGCGCTCTGAGGAGCACCGCCGTGCCCAGTGTGAGGCTCACAGCAGCCTCTGCTGCAGAGCAAACCCCGGAGCTCTGACTGTGGCTGAAGGATTGCCAGGTTATTCCCAGGTGCTGGAGTGTCTCTGTTAACACCCCAGCCTCGCCTCTGGGAGCTCAGGGTGTGAGCTGTGAGAGAGAGAGCTGGCACAGGGGGATGCCCAAGGCTCAGGTGGGCAGCGAGGGGCTGAGACATCAGGAGTGTGAGTCTCATTCCAGTGTGCCACAACAACTGTGAGCACAGTTATACAGAGCAGCTGGAGCAGTGTCTGGCCTCCACAACTGCAGAGCAGAATCAAATTTACGGCTTCACGGACAAAGCAGGGACCACTGTCTGGCCTGGTGTAAATCACCATCACTCAGCTGAAATCAATACAGTGCTGGGGTATCTTGTGGTGTTATTGGAAGTCTGGCAATATTTGGTGCATTGCTTAGAGCCCCATGTCTTGTCTCAAGTGGATGCATAAAAATCTCAGCTTTCATTTCCAAAAAGCTTTGTACTTGTGGGGAAAAGCTTGATAACGTGATCCAAGCACTCTGTGAAGACTTAAATATCTGGAGACAGATGGAGCAACAAAAAAGAATATAAAAAGGGGAAGAAATTCACATGAGTTCTGTGCTATACGTTCAAACTTTCAAAATAGCCTCATTATTCTGGAGGCCCTGGTGGCTTCCTTATTAGCTGGGTTGAAATGAAATTTAACCATCTTCAGTGTCTTAGGATTTGACCTAAATTTCCTTAATACATTAGCATGGGTATGGCAATAAATTCTTCCCATTTCCTATTAATCATCCATTTTTAGACCCCTTTTCCCCCTTTTCAATGATTTTAGTGTATTTCCAACTAAAACACGGCAGCTGTGATCTCACTAGTTCAGAAAGAGTCAAGGTTTGTAAGTTTGTAGTTATTGGTAGTTTTTCATGCCATCCCAATAATTAGACATATAAGACAGTTCATGTGCATGTGTAAGGAACAATTACACAAAGTAGCAGTCACAGGAACCACATTTTTGGGGAGATATTTCTTTCCTATCTGTGGCAGGCACTTTAGAAGCTGTCAGAGAGAGCTCTGAGGATCCTCAGAAGATTAGCAATGGGACATTTCCAATGGTCTTGTTGACCTCACATGTCAAACATAATCAGGCTAACACAGCAAGCAGCGAGCTGCATGGAGCTGTCAGCTTGCTCCAAACCAACAGCCACAGGGTGAGTTCTGCAGCCTGTTCAGCAGCCACTGGGGCTCCTGAGACAGGAGTGGCTGCTGGGGAGGGTGCACAGGAGGATTTCTCCTCACAGAGTTCTGTATTGCTGCTCATGAGTCTACTCATAGCTGCAGGCCAACCTATGATGGAAAGAGCAAGAATAAAGGCATTTGTGTTCTAGAGAGTAGTTTCACTGTGAAAGTTATTCATGCACTCTGGCAAGGGACACCAGTGGCCAAGGACTGTCAGGTTTTCAAGCTGACTGCAGTGAGGGATGTGGAGATGCCACTCATGCTTACACTGGAGATGTCAAAAGATCATGGGCAGCTGGGGACCAAAATGCCAGGCACTGCTAAATGCTGGTTCAGTAGAAAATACAAAAATCTCAACTTGTCCCAGAGATGTGTTAATCATCATGAAGATCTCTCCCACCATGGAATGTAGATTGCAAGGATCCAATTTACAGATGGATATTGGAACTGTACTTCAAACTTTTAGACTATCTGATATAAACCATGCTATGCAAAATTTAAGTTTATACTGTGCTGTATCCCTGTTAGTGACCACTTCCAGATGTGAGAAATGTTACTGATCTTTTGCAAGTGGTATAAACTCAGATTATGTGACATATACTGTAGGAAGGTGAAGTGCTTCGGCAATCTGGATAAAAAAGGGAGCAGAGCAAATATCTGGGGAGGAAGGGAAAAGGGATGGGTGTGTGGAATAACCAGCTGAGGAAAACCCTGTGTGTTTAAGCTAAAATTGAACTATCCTCAAAGATCTTTACTTGGTTCTGAAATGAAGATCCCTCAGCCTGAATCTGTTCTATTACAACAATGTAAATAATTACTCTGGAGACTTGTAGTGATATAAGGTGGAAGTAATTAAAAGGAGAATTGGACTTGCTTGATGGATAAAGAGGCCCAAAGGAGCAGGCAACAATATTTTGTGTTTCCATGTCACTCTTCATTTGAAGTTCTTGTGTGCTCACAAATAGTAATTAAGCTTCAGAATAGCTGCTTTACAGATTACCAGAATAAGATGTAAGGAGATTAAACAATTTGTCTAGATTGACAGAGTGAGTGAAAGCAGAAGGAAAAGCAGGAAAACATCCTACTTTCCTTTGCAGGAATGCAGTGACCAAAGTGCTGCCCAACACTGAAAATCCAGTACTTGTTGAAGCAACATCCCATGGAATTGACAGACTGGTGCTGTTTCTGCATATATCTTATGCATTAAATTAGTTATTGGTTTCATCTTCCAGGATTATATTAAGATTGGCAAATAGGCCATCAGAGATTTGAAATGCTTCTGTTGGGACACTCAGCTACTGCACATCCCCAGCAGTTCTCAGTGCCTCTAGCTGGGTGACCTCAACTCATGTTTTATGAAGAGGAGAGGAGGAAAAGATTATTCTGAGAAGGGGGCCAAGCTGGCACAGTGTTAGCTCCATAGCCCAGACACTGCATAAATACCACTCACAGCTCATGCCTCATTAACTTCATTTGTAGATTAATCCATGTTTGCATGGAATGCTTTAAACCTGTCTGCACTGATCCCATGGATTCCCCACATCCAGCTGGGGCTGTATGATCCCACCCCAGCAGCAGTTCTGGGAGCCATAGGACGGGAGCTGGCCAGCAGGTACATGCACATGGATTTGGAAAAGGCACAGACATGTGACTTCCCTGTTGCCTTAGTCAGGAGAGATCCATTTCTGCAAAGTCATTGTAAGTCACCATCATTCTACTCTGGTTTGATATCCCACTTCATTCCCACCGCCCTGAACACCTGACTTGGAGTGCTGTCACACCTAATTAAAGCTAGGTGGGTAAAAAAAGATCAGGCTTCAAGTGTAGCTAAACATCCTAAATTCATGCTGGGGCCAGATCTTGAGCTGCTGCATTTCAGCAAGATATTATTCTATATCTGCTGAAGACATAGCTTCTGGTTTTTGATTAGCCAGAAAATAGCTTCCAAAAAAGCCTGGGAATATAATATGCTGGGAATTCTTCACAGACTGTTTTTCCATTAGAACTGGCTGCCAGCCTGCTTAGGAGGCTGTCTGACATCAGGTATATCTTTCCTAGGAAGTCTCTATTATCTGATACTGGTATTATTTTTGTGCCAATGGTTGAATTAAACTATTCTGTTCTTATTTCAAAATGAATGCATCCTAATGTAAAAGCCTTGGATGGATAATATACTTTAATTCAGCTGGCCAAAAACACTTCTTCTGTTTTAAACAAATTAACCTAAAAATTGAAACTAAAGTTTTGACAGTCAAGAAAGTGTAGTCCAAAATAACTCACAAGTTACAGAGAGCTAATCAGGCAGATGTCTGAGACAGTGGAAGTAAATACTGATCTCATTCACACTGCTCTGAACTGAGAGCTACGTGATGAAAGTCCTAAGAACCCCTTTGATCAGCTCCAGGCTGAGCTCATAATCACCAGCTATGGAACAGCAGCATTTGGCTGCAAATTAAATCTCACATCTTCTCTGTAGGAAAGCACCCTGTCCCCCTGCAGGAAGGACTTCAGCAGAAAGGAGTATTTGGGGATTGTTTTTTGTCACTGACCAAAGTTGAGGGGAGACTGATGAGGTGTTAGGCTGAGACACCTCAAAAGAACTGATTTTTGGAAATCCTCAAACTATCAGGCTGTTCTCAGGGCTGGCCCAAGCTAGGCACCCCACAACAGGCATGCAAAATCACTAGTCCCATTTAAAAACCATCAGTCTTCATCTGCCTAGCAGGCAGATTGGAAAATCAGACTAATGTAGAAATATTAACTGTGAAAAGCCTTGAAAGTTCTACTAATCTATAAAAGGTACTTATTGGTGCCTGTAAAATCTGTGTGTATAGTGAAGGATTTCTTCTTCCACCGAGCAGTAGAACACACTCTCCTTAGCTCCCATGCCCATGAAACTGTTAATATGCTGTATTTATGAATAGCCATTAGAAAAAGAGAACTGTCTCTGCAGTTTTGGTGCTCTGCCAGCCTGCCCACTTGCACTTATTCTCCTAGAACTGCTGCTGACTGTGCTGTGTTGCTCTTGAGGATGAATTAAGGCAGAGAAGGAAATATTTCTGATAATGATGCAAACTGAAAAGGGCTTGGTTTGCTTTAGAACTCTGGTCTAGGTTGTTTGGGAACCAGCCCAAATGGGCTTGAGCCACTCACACAGATCAGTTTACACAAATTGCTCTCAGTGGCACCTCCTAACAGGCCTAATTAACATCAGAGAGATAATTTATTAGATATTTGACTTCACTTTGCAGTTACAGACCATGTAAATAAGAGTTACCCTGGAAACATGTTGAGTGACTGTGGCACGTTAATACGACCCCACTGTACTTTCAGATGGATTCTAGGAACGTGTAAAAAGGTGTTGGAAAATCCACTGCTGGAACTGAATACACTGTGATACATTTATTCAGGAGTTGGATTTTGTTCATTTCGGGCTCTTTTACCTCCCCCCACCCGTTCTACCTGTGACTCTCGTCCTGGCGTTCTGATGAGCACTGTAAAAATTCACATGTTGGCTCTGAAAAGCGAAATGATTCTACCCATCTGTGATGATATTAACATCTACTAAAAACTAATGAAACGGGTGGCATTATGATGTCAGGAGGAGCAGAGCCAAAGGTGGTTTTCTGAACGCAGACTCTTCATGAATCTCCCCAGACTGCCCAGCAGTCAAGGAGATTATATTCTCAACTGTTAAAGCTGTTTACACATACCAACCAGCACTGACTGCCTCTTTGTGGCAAGTTGTTTACATGAATTTATTTTGGGAAAATTCCATTAGACGGGACCAAGATTTCTTCATAAATCATTGAATTTAGCTTGTGTACTGATAAAATCTGGTTAGTCATTTATTCTTCTGAGCAGCGTTTAGTTATGAGTGTTCATTATTTGTAAGGAGCAGCTTACATGGGTAATATAAAAATAATGGATTGCCTATGGCTGTTTTCACTGGTAGATATTTTACTCTGCTGGGAAAGATGTATTAGAAAATCACCCTCCTTACCAATTCAGCTAATAAAACAAAGGACTCATTAACTGGAGTCACAGACCTAATGTATGCTCTGAATTTTGCTAATTTAGCCAGCAAAAATCACCCAGTGAGACACTGACACTGCTTTGAAAGTGGTCCTGCAGATCTGTTTGCTGCAGTCTGTGGCTGTGTCCTCTGGAGCAGTGGGGATCTGGCTGGGATATTGCTGCTGCTGCTGCAGTGTTTTGAGTCAATGCTGTTGGATGGGGCTGCAGTGCCCTTATTTCATGCACCAGCACAGAGTTTTCACAAAGTACCATTTACCATATCACAGGCATATACAGAGTTTGGGAAGACACAAAATTCATTCATTAGTTTTGAACAGAAACTTACTCTAGCTCTGCAATTTCAGGTGGATCCACAAAATGTCTGAAAAAACAACTCTCTCAAAATTTGGTAATTTATAAAGTATCTTTTCTGCTGATTTAAAACTTCTTTACTAGCATTTGCTGCTTATGTAGCAATAGATCATCACTATGCATTTTAAAAAGGCCCAAAAAAGCAAAGCTAGGATCAAGACATCAGTTTTCATACAAACTTCTGGCAGGACCAGGATTCTGATTTCTTCATTTCAAGCAAGTGGACCAAAGTCAGATTCTTTGTCAGTACAACTGGAATAAGTTCTTTATAACTGTCTGCATCAGTTTACATTAGCGTGGAATTTGACACATTGCCATCAAATGGAAGGTGACTTTTCATCCCCTAAATTCACACAGACACATTAATCCAACACTGAGGTTTGGCATAATCTTTAATTTTATATAGCACATTTCTTCTCCAAGTGCCTCACAAATATCACCCAAACACAGCCATGTCTGGTAGGGAAGTCAGAGACATTCCTCACTGCTCACCAAAGAAGGCAACTTAACGCCTCCTTTTATTAAAAATAACATTAATTCAGAGAGCCACAGTTTCAATTGTGTTGGAAATATTCAGTCACTCAGACTGAATGCCATGAAGCTCAGTTAACGAGGTGTTTAGCTGCTCCTTCCAGAGCAGCTCCTTCTGTTCTGTGCAGAGACTACCTCTGCTTCAGGCAGTCTCTGTGTCTCTTGGATGATTCTGGATCTTTACCTTGAGTAAATAATTTGCAGGTCATGCTCAGAAATTTGCTTATTGTAATGTCCAGTTTCCATAAGGACAAATGGATTACACCTCCTGCAAACAAGGCTGTTGCCACTAAATGATAGTAAACTGTTGGCAGTAATGCTCAAGGGCAAGCAATGTTTTGTTATGGAAGAAATATTTCTGGTGAAAATTAGATATTTTCTATCTCATCTAGTGAATTCCTTCTTCCACAAATTTGTATCTTCACCTTCATCAGGAAACCTAATAGCCAAGTTATTGTATCTGCTTGTATGTCTGAGTCTTAAAGCAGGACCATCTTTCTGTGTGCACATAATTCAGATGGAGATTCAAATCATCCTCCTGAGACAGTGGAATAAGCACAAAATCCTTTCTAGACCAAAGGAAAAGGTTAGGACAACACAGGTGGTTTATAGGTTAGTCTCTGGACTAATTCAGTCAAACAAGAGGATCTAAGACAGACTAGCAGAACTGGAGTCTGGATGTTTGTTGCCCATGCAGGTGAGGGAAAAATGCATGAACAACCCTTAAGTTCCCATAAGCTCCTTCCTCACACGTCAGGCTGTGGATGCTGATTTTAGGGCTGCTCTTTACCTTTGCAGAGGCAGTGCCATCAGGGGATATTAGGAAATGGAAAATTTGTATGTACAGGTCCAAGTGGAGACCTGTACATACAAGGAGTCCCTTGCTGGACTGGAAGCTGCCACACACTGCTGATGTTCAGAAGGACTTCCCCTTTTCAAGCAACAGCTTTATTTCCCAGCTTGGGATCCTGAAGGACTCTCTTAGCAACTTTTCCCTGAGAAATACACAGAATCAGCCTATCTCCCAGCCAGCTCAGCCCTAAACTCTGCTTGTTTGGCCCAAACAACTTTTGGAGCTCAGCAGCCACACGACAGCATTGGATCATCTCTGGAAAAGCAGATGTGGCTGAGGCTGAGCTTGGGTGTGAATTGGACTCCAAAAGAGAAACTTCTCACTTAGCACACTGTGGGAAGTCCTTGAGCAGCAACGAGCTTCAGGCCAAGCAGTGACTTTTTTTTTAAATCCCTGTATTGATTATTTGCTTTTGAAAAAAGATTCTCAGACGCAGTCCTCCTGAAAGCACTGCAGGGATCCAGGGCAGTGTGGGCAGGATTTACATGACTGCCTCCACAGAGCTTTGCCAATGCACTTTTGTCCTGGCCAATGCCTTCTCTTCCAACCCTTGGCCTCTCCAAGGCAGACGCTACCAAGTCAGGAGGAACTGAGACATGTTATTAGGTGGTTTGGAGCTGTGGATCTTTGCCTGCAGAAAATGCTGTGCTTGCCTTCTCCTGGACCCAAGGCAGCACTTCCCCTGGGCTTCCAGAGGCAGAAAGTGGAGTGAGGCTCAGTGTGACTAACAGGGAAAGGAAATGGTGAAGAAGGGCCATGTTCACACCACTCACCAAATACACCCTGTGGCAAGGATCCTGCCTGGGACTTCCCAGGGATGTTCTCCTTTCTACAGCATTAGGAAATTCTGTGGCTCCAGCGTGTCCTGGGGATAAGGATTCCCCTTCTTGCTGAATGTGGTGAGCTGTGTCTTTATTTCAGTTGCTGTGCTGTTCTCCACAGTGTCCAAAGCCATCCCAAAGAGCAAGGAGGACCACTGTGGCCTTCCCTAGGGCTGGGAGGTTGAGGAAATCCGGGCTGTTCTTTCCCTGACCATGCACATGTGCAGTGGCTGCTCTCTCCAGGGGCTGAGCAGGGGCCCAGAGGCAGCGTGTCCAGTGACCCCGAATACAGAGAACTTTGGGTTCTGCCTGATTTTCTGTATGACTTTGGGAAAATTCCTTGGCATGTCCACTTGTCTTCACATTTTTGTCTTTTACACAATCCCTAGGGATATAATTGCTTATACTAAAGAGGGGCTGCAGTGTTAGGAATGCTGAGGCATTAAAGGTCATGTTCTTCAAGCTGGAAAATCTCACACCAAAATGAGTAAATCCAGAAACAGGGACAGTTTGATGTTTCACCCAATAAATAACTTTTAGCTGATTAAAATTACAAGATTAGGGAAAATTTTAGCTTCTATAAAACAACCAGAGTAAAGATAAGTAATTAGAGAAAGGCTATCTATTGAAAGAAAAACAAAAATGAAACAAAACAAAACAAAATAAACAAAACAAACAAACAAAACCCCAAACAAAACAGAACTCACAGAAAACAGTTTCCCCTAAGGCTAAAGTCACAAGCTATAAAATAGATTTTTTTTCCCCCTTCACAAATCATTTAAACATAAGTAAGAAGTCAGTAGCTCCCTCTTCAGAGGCACCCTAAGGAATAAAAATGCAGTGAATCATGGGTATTTTATTACTAGTCTGTGTGTCTATCTGATGGCAAGCATCAATGGCTTCCCTTACACAGGGTGCCCAGGGGGATAGAAGAATGCAGGGAATAGCTTACTAGTTTCTGTGTCTGTCTGGTGGCAGAAATCCATGTTTTCTTATAGAAGACACTGTGGTAATGCACGGGCAGCCTTTCAGAGTGTGTATGTGTGTGTGTGTGTGCCTGGCTTTCTGGTGGCCAGGCACAGAGTGGGATTGAAATGTTGCCACTCAATCATGGCTGCTGTGCCAGCAAGGCACGATTTTGGGCTCAGCCCCTCGCAGCAGAGGCAGAAATGTTTGCCAGGCAGGTCTGTAAGGGGAGCCAAGGACAAGCATTAGGAGACTGAGAATGCTGGGGGGAATATCCCGAGTTTAATAATAAAAGCAGATATTGATACAGGAGTTTGTTCTGACGTGTGGGATGGGAATAGAGGTAGAAAGAATCTTCTCAGGCACTGGTTGATGCTCTGGTTTTGAGTGGTAATGCAGTAAAGCACCAAACACCAGTGTTAGTGCAGATCACTGGTTTCTAAGCTGCTTCTGGGTGAGTGTTGACAGCATTGCAAACCAGCAGGTCCCAATATTTGACTCCCCATGTAGCCTGAACCTCACAGACAAGAACAGGGAGTCAGAGAGGGCCAGAGCCAGCCAGTGCCAAAGGAAGAAATTTTTTATCCATAATGCTGAGTTATGTGTTAAAGGGCTTATCTCTGAAAAGGTGTTTATTTTACCTGCACACACTTTCAAGAGGGGTTGTCTGGCAGGCCATGAGCATCATCCAGGGACCTCTCCATAAATTTTATCTGAGCTTTAATACTTTGTACAAAAAGTTAACCATGTTATATCTACACTGAGGTGTAGATATACACACCTGAGTATCTACAAAGGGAAGAGTAAAGATATATAGGGTAATATTAAATGGCTGATGGGGACAGAGATCAGTCCAGCTGCACTCAGCATGGGACCATTTGCCCTACCAGCACTACTCTGCCTTTTTCCTGCTGGACTCCTGTTGCTCTATGAGCTCAGTGATTTCCAAAAGGGGCTCCTGTCTCTGCTTTCCATCTCAGTGAGACACCCAGACATGCACCAAGTCTTGATTTAAAGACTGCAAGGAACAGGAATCTTGTTCATCCCTAGATAAGATACCACAAGGATGAACTGCCCTCATTGTTAAATTTGTGCATGTTATTTCTTGGTATAGACAAAGTCCCTAATGTTGACATTCTGGTCTTAAAGGGAATGGGTTTCTAGAGACCATGGCTGGTGCTCTTAAACCTCTTGGCTGCTCTTCCAAACACTGATGATTTTTTTCTGATAATAGCAGTGCTCCAAGGTCTAGGCAAGCATAGCTTTTTTCTCCTTACTTTGGTCCATGCTTCTATTCATCATTACCTTATAGCAAAACATAATTTAAAAATCAAGCCATATAAAATGTTGTTCCTCTAGTGATTTATTTTACTTTCATGGTGTCTGGAGACATGATGTACTCCCATCCTCTCAGAGTGGTTATTAGCATCTGGCCTGGCCATTCCTTGTGGAAAACCATTAAAATGTTTGGTGAGCAAAAGAGAGATGCTAAGCACTTTGGTGGTCTGATCAGGGAGGGTATTTAGGAAAACTGCATATTTTGTTTTGAATGAAATGACTGAGCTGTAGCCTTTTCTGGAGGCAGACACACACAAACTGCAGCAGAGTTTTGTGTTTTTCTTTTCAATCATTCTTTTCACTTATAATGTCTGAATGTTTTGTATGAAACTCCTCACTGGAATGTTTTCAGTTTTAAATAACTTGTGGTGTTTTGATGAGAGGTAAATAAGCATCCTGACAAGGCAACCATTGGAGCAGCCAAGGGCAGCTGAAATTTCATAAGAGTCGGAGGGTGAATAATTTCCAGTATTGCAGAAGATCAGGAGACATGGATAGTGGGTCTGAGTCAAAGGACTGGAAATCAACCTCAGTAAGTAAGAGAAGAACTGGCCAGCTGGGAGAGCACAGCTTTCCAGAGGACATTGTAATGCTTCACATGTAATTTCTTGGGCAAAAAACAGCTGTAATCAAACCCTATTAGTACCAGAAATGTCCTTTTTTTTCAGTGTAATAATAAACATTGAGCTTATAGGGAATTAGAGGTACCACTTCAGTGAAAACATGATTCCTTAATTCAGTTTTAACAAGAAAACCATTTTTTTCTTGTTTTTTTAGTGGTTTTGGTCTGTGCAATTTTTGAAAGAAAAACAACTCAGAATATTCACGAATGCATTGAAATTTGTAAATGTGAAAAAACAAGCCCAGGATGTTACCACTGAAATTATACCAATGTAAGACAACTGAAGCCTAAAGTATTCAGTTGCTCAATAGCAAATTAACACCTACAAAATTAAACCCAGGAATTATAACAGATTATTGGAAAAGCTAAATCATGGCATTGAACCTGCAGATAAACTATACAAATTCTAATAAAATATTTCAGAAAATGGCAAAAAATAATGTTCACTGTAAATACTCTGGGACATGGTTACTTTCATAGTTGTATGGAGAGGAGTTTTATAAATAGCCATAAACCACTTGTGGACCAGATGTGGAATTACTATCACCAGCATTGGAATTGGTGTTGTTATTGCAGTGACCTAAAATAATATTGTGCTGCTTTTGGACACCCTGTAGGAGACCGTGGATCTCAATGATGATTTATTCTGCTTCTGTGATTTCTGCAATGATATTGGCTGAAGAGCTCAGTTCTTCCCTTGGGCCTGGAACTGCAGCATTTCAGCTGATTCAGGGTAGCACTGACCCACAATTTTGTGACTCTTTCCATAGCTCTGTGCAGGGAATTGCCAAGGGAAGATGAAATTCCACATTGGAGGCTCAGACCTTCCTGTATCTGCCAGTTGTAACCCAGAGAGAAGATACCTTGGGGAGAGTACAAAACTTGCCACAAACAATCAATATTTTGTGCATATTCTGTGTCAGACAGTGTTTGGTCCATATTCTATATTTGTCCATATTCTGTACCAGTGAATATTCCACATCAACCCCTTTCCACTGCAGTCCCCACTTTCTGTCTGTAACTAATGTATATGCATACACATGCATGTTTTGATTTGCCACTTCATTTAACTCCTCTGTGCTAAGAGAAACACTAATATTTATTTCAGAGCACTGTAAAGCTTTTTTTCCCTGCAGTGTCTGCTCTCTGATTCCAGGAGAACACTGTCATGTGAAAGAACCTATTCAAAATCCATTGCATTCCCATCCTTTTAATTTATGCAGTCAGATTTATACTCTGACTTCACATATCAGTTCTTGCCTGCTCTTGAATTCATTTGCTTTCACAGCAGACAGAGCTGCTAAAGTAGCTGCACACATACCAGCCTTCTTACACTGGAATGATATTGTCCCTAGGTGGGTTTCCCTTTAATTGCCACAGATCCTCCCAGAAATTCTGGCACAGCACATCACAAGGTCAGCAAATGGGAGACTATTGGATGATAAAAGCCTGTTTGTGCTGCTCTTAACTCAGAAGGAGTAAAAGCTGATTCTTCACATGCCCAAAATGAAATTAAGGGGGCTCCTGAAAGAGGTCGTGGTTGCACGGTCACTTTAATCTGGCGTAAATCTGGCTGCTGCTGAAAGGGGCTGTTCCACCCCTCTCCCCTTTCCTCTGCACCAAGTCACTCTTGTCTGGCACCAGTGTCTGCCTGCCTGTGCAATGTGTGGGACCACAGGACCCAGCTGAGTATCAACTCAGTTACTTGAATGCTTTTTTTCAAAAAAACTAGTTTCTTGGGGTAGTAGAGGCACATGAATGCTTGTGCTGGGGTATGAGTGTGCAGGGATGGGTGTCTGGGGGAACAGGGAATGGAAGAGCCGCTTCTCCAAAGGGCCAGTGAATGATGGTCTGATTAGACCAGCAGCATCCAACCCACAAAAATGAAATTATCCAGGCAAGGCTGTGAACTTTTCACATTTTTTGGCAACTCTACTTCTTCTTTCTCATAAGCACCTTCCCATTTCTCAGTAGCCAGTCTGGCACTGAGGTTTGCAAGCACTTTTTGCCCTAGGAATCTCTTTAGCAGTAAACACAGTTATCTGTGTTGTCTCCTTTTTTCCATTTGTAATGTCTACTATCCCCCAGCAGCACTACTCCCAGCATGTCAAATTAATTCAAATTTCTTGTTGTTCTCTTTTTTCTTTTCCTTTTACCACAATGTGCGTGCCATCCTAAACTTTTCCAGAGACCAGTCAACCAAAGAAAAAACAAGGTATTTTTCCAAATTATCCAAACAATGAGCATTTCATTTCTGAGACACATCCCAAAGACCATTTCCCAGTTCAGTGAAATACTGTCCTCGTTCTGTTGGGCTCAGGGGCAGCACACAGTTGAGTTGTCCCAAGAGCAAAGCAGTGCTTTGGTTGTGGCTCCTGGGTTTCCTCCTTTCCAAAAGCAGCAATCCATGTTTGCATTGTGCTTGGCTCCAGCCACGTTCCCCTCCTGGCTGCCTTGCTGTGTGAGGGGTGCCAAACCAAAATTCCTCAGCTCCCCTTCCCAGCCCACCCCATCCCCACCCGTCTGTGTGGGAACGGGGAGGCCACTGCTGGGACCTGCCACACCAGCAGCCAAGGTGAGAGAAGGAAGGGGGAAACTCCCACTGCCAAACTCTGCCACAAGAGAGAAATTCCTGTATCCACTGCTGGGGCTGGGCAGGTCCAAACCCACGGCAATGGGAACTTTTGTAGCATCTGTGGCTTTTTCTTTGCTGTGATGGAAAAAGCCCCTGTGTGTGGCACATTTGCACAAGACTTGACAGCAGAATGTGCTGGAAAAGTCAAGCATAAAACCCAGTAACAGAACAAGAAAAAATGTAAGATTATCCTGGAAAGACAGAAATCTGCAGCTCAGTGTTTTGCATTTGTCCATCCTCGTTTCAGTTTCACCACAAAGCTGGTGGTAATTTGTGCTGGTTGCACCTTCTGAATCCAGTTGTCTGGTGCAAAACACCCTAAACTCCACAAGTTTCATCCTGTGCCACTGTTTAGGCTGTACTGGGGAGAGTCTGGGACTTGTGTCCCCCAGAACCTGCCCATTCCAGGATTTGGGTGTGAATTGTTACACTGCTGTGTCACAGTTTTTCCTCTGCCACAGTGGAGAGTTCTATGTGGTGATGTCCATGGAGTCAGTGATCTGTCCAGCTTACAACAAATGAGGGTTTGGCCAATAAAATCCCTTGTTGGAGGAAAAAAACTATGCTGAAACAAGGTTTTACTTTGAGGTGGAACCTCCAAAATCAGCTTGCCACAAGGAGTTCTGACATTCTGCTACTGGTTTGAAATACTCGCACTGTGAGGATAAAACTGAAAATTACAGTAAAGCTTAAAGCTTTATGTAACTAAGCTCTGAGCTAAATTATACATAATTTAACAAGATGTTCTATGAAAAAAACAAGTTTTCTGCAGAGAATTGTCTTTGTGGTTTTACTCAAAACACAAGGGAAACGTTCTTAGCTTCCTTTTTATTTGACAAATTTTAGAAGAAATGTGCTCTTTCTTGCTGTTTTGGTTTGTTGGGGTTTTTTTGATAGCTTGCTTGGATTGATTTCTAATTTTTTGAATTGCTCTGATCTACTGTTTTCCCTCCCTGCTCTTGGAGCTAATTTCTCTTTCTTTCTCTCCAAAACTGATTGCATTTGTACCATCTCCAGACAGGTCACAGGAGGTGCACTGAATGCACACTGGATATGTTGCACATCTGGTTTATATCCTCCTCCCCTGAGCCACTTCCCACCCCACAATGCAGTATCTCTGTATCATCACCATATATCAACGCACAAAGGACACACAGACAGTGGAGCTAAGTGGACACAGTACATGAAACACAACTAAAACCTCAATTCATTTCAAATAGCCACTTCTCTTTTATGCACATTTCCCAGTTTGTGCAGTAGAGTGGTACCAAACTGAAGAGCTGCAACACAATGTAAAGTTTTCCACAAGGCATAAAAGGCCAACAAACTCAGTGCTCTGGGTTTTCTTTGCAACAGCTTTCTGGCATTTGTATGTAATCCTGATAGACTCGTTTTAGGGATAGAAAAAAGAAATTTCTATTTAGACAGAACTTGCATTGGTCTCTCATTTTTCATGATATGGACTAAAACAGGGGTTGCTATTCTACCTGTTATTTGTAGGTCATTTCTCAGGGACCCTTGAACCTGGGACTTCAGCAGAGGGACAACGTGTCCTGTAGGTGACAAAGGCAGTGGAGTTGCCTTCAGATCAGCATCCACTGCCCCTTCTCTGTCAGTTCATCTGCTTTTCTCTTAGGAGATGGGAGAATCTTTCTTGGACAGCACAGGACAATAGCTCTGGATCAGTGTGAAGGGACTAAGCCAACAGTGATCCCTGAGGCACCACCACTACAGGCCAGGAGACCCTCAGAGCAAGGGAGAAAGAGGCACTTTATGCAGCCTTGGGCTCCTCTGGGTCTGGCAGTCTCACTGTGGAAAGTGTTTGTCCCATAGGCAGGTTTGCTTTGGCTGTTGGCAGCAGCAGCAACTTTCTAGGGGTTCATCTGTAAGTTTGAACAGCTCAGACCTGCTCCGTGTTTCAGACTTCTGCAGTGGCAGAGCCAGGCAGGGCTGGGTGAGATGAGCTGACACATTTCTGGGGCAAGCAGGCAGTGCTGGGGGACTGACAGACTGACTGACAGCCTGAGGGATGGGCTGCCTGGCTGACAGCCCAGCAGACAGGGGTGCTGGGCAGCCCCAGAGCAAGCAGCTCTGTGAGGGACTGGAGTGTGCAGCCCCTTGTAAACACCTTGTGAGTCTGCAACGTCACAAGGCAATCTGGCAGCCCAGAGATCAGCTCTCATAACTGAAGTCTCTGCTTCTATAAACTCTTGGGTTTAAGAAAAAAAAAAAAAGAAAAGGCCTTCTGAGTGTCAGACTTGGGCCCTGAAAAGGAATGGGAGCTCATCTAGTCACTTGCAGGGATGGTACGTGCTGGGAAGGGCAGCACCAATTGCCCACTGTCTCCATCCCTCCATCCCCCAAACCAACGTGCACACCTGCACCTCCACACTCCCAGTTCCACTCTGATTATTTGCCCCTGGATTGAATTAAGCTGAAGGATCAAAGAGCAAAGCTGGGACAGTTTCCACACAGAGCACAGACCTGAGCTGTCTGCTCTCAGAAACCAGCCCTGTGTTTGTTGTCCCTGCTGGCCTCACCTGATTGAATCAGAGCACAGCCCAAGGTCTGCTGTCCCAGCCCCAGCACCCTCCCATCACACCCCCATCAGCTTTCTTCCCACCCAGACTTCTTCCAACTTCGCCCAATATGCTCCAAAATGCCAGGAAGTTCAATTCCCTTTATTTTTTTTTTTCCTCTGGAGTTGGCATTAAAGCTGGAAGGAAAGACATTTCTGTCTGGTCAGAGAGAGAGAATATCTGTTCCAAATGCTTTTAAAATAGGCACATCAAACTTTATGATACTCCCTCTAAAACAGTGAATTCTGTTTTCCTTATATAAAATTTGGAGCAGTTTTCCATGCCCACATCCATGCATGTCTTTTTCCTGGGTTTGGGGAGGCTGGATCTCCATTAACTTAAACAGTTACTTAAAGTAAACTTGCATTTTTGTAAGCATTAAGTCTTCAATTTTAGAGTGAGCCTCTATTGAAAGCATGGCTCTTAGTAAATACTAATACACAGTTACAGAGTTAAATGCAGAATTTAAGCAGAATTAAGCTACTTATTTACAGATTTCCTCAGAGCATGCAGTCCATTATTCCACCCTAAAAATCTGAGGATGGTCAAGGTGATGTATTTATTGTTCCTAAGTACCCCACCCTAATACCAATCAATTTGGGCAATGGCTGCATTGTCCATGTGATAGAGACCAGGAGGTGAGGTTTGCAGGCAGTAAACTCTGCTCATGAGGCAAATGAAGTGAACAATGTCTGAGTGATAACATTATGCTAAATGCTGATCTCCCTGATTTTCTGTAACCACTATGGCTCCTTTCAACACCCAACCAGCTGTGTGACAGCGGGGTGGACACAGCCATTGCAGCCCAACTCTAGTGACTTTGTCTATAAAATACACAGCAACATTGTATGGGGAGGTGTTTGTGTGCCACAGGAGTTGAGTTTTGAGAGGGAACACTAAGCCCTTCTGTAACTGAATTCCAAAAATAAAAGGAAGCTACTAAAAAGTGCATAGGCTAATAAAAACTTTGCGTCTTTTGTAGTCCTTCTGCACTGATAATGCCCTGCATCCATCTCCTGCAGGATAGAGATAGCAGATGAGCACAGCTAAAAACAAATGACACATGTCTGGGAGTAAATTGGGGCAACTGTTAAGGAAAAAGCAACCTTGCTGTCATTTCATATATTTTCTTGTCTTGATTAATTTAAGGAGTTATGTTTTTAAAAGCATGTTTTGGTGTTTCTGTTTCTGGTTCCTGAGCTTCTCTCTCTGTGCGTTACTGTGTGCAACCCAGAGCTGGAATCCACTTCTCCCTCTGCTCTGGCAAATCCTTCTGGGCACACGTGTCCATCAGACCTGCTCGTGTGGGAGTGTGGCTTGTGGATTCAGCAGCAAAGATGGGGGGAAAAAAGTGCTCTGCTAATTACTTGTGTGCTTATAAACCATATTTTGGTAAGAGAAGCACAGGAGTTTATTACTGATGCTGAACTAATCCTATACAGGGTATGGCAAGTAGATAGAAGTAGATCCTGCACTGATGGAATATTGAGCTCTGTTGATATCTGGACAGGAGAAGTGCTGAGGACCAGATATTCCAGTCCATTTTGAGGACTGGTCTCAATTTTATGGACACTACAGGCACATGTTCAGAGTCACACCAAAGATTCTTAGCAAATCTCTAAGCCAGGTGCATTCTGAACATCTGAAGCATTTTGCTGAATTCATTTCGTGAAATCAGTCAATAGTTGCTGTTTGTTCTGACAAATACAAGATACAAAATGAAGCAATGTTCTGCCTCACTTTGGTCTAAAAGCTCCTGTATCTAATGTTGGCTCACCCAATTTAATAAATTTATGTGCATGATGCTTGTGTTATATAGAGATACCCAAATGGATCTTTAGATCTAAATCTCCCCAAATGTGGAAAAAAGAAATGCACTTCAACTGATCATCTCTTACTGAAAAAACCAAAATACAAAGATGAGCTTGAGATTTGGAATAACACTAGTGCTCCAAACTTCTGGTTTCATGTTGAGCCAACATTGGGCTGCCCTGCTGTTTTGATAGAATAAGGAGAGTTTTAATACCTCGGAGTTCATTGAACCTCTTCTGCTTTTTACTGTTTTCATTTTAGTGCACATTTCTATCCCCAGACCTGAAAAAGGATTAAAATGCCAGATAGGAGACAGATCACTCAGCATTTCTAATCGCACACCAGAAATCTCAAGATACATAGTTCTCACAAGATTTTCTACTCTTTGTAGACCATAAAAGGCTCAGATAACCTTCTAAAATCCACTCTGATCTCTTTAGTCATTAAAAAATAAGTTTTCACTGAGAATTCAAAGTAGGCTCCTACTGCAGTGATCACATTCAATCAATCCAATTTCACTTCACTTCTTCAGAAATTATTAATGCATTCATTCACTGAGAGTAACAGAAGTCTTCATTCAAAACAATATTCTGACAATTGAATCAGGGCTGGAATTATTGCAAAAGGAAAAAAAAAAAGCCCTGGAGTACTGCAGGGAAACATTTCCATACACATTATATCATAATTTCAGATGGTTATAGGCATGTTCTTTGTAACTCTTTTTCATATTCATGTTTCAGAAATGCTCCAGAGCAGCTGTCCTCTCATTGTGAGTGGAAGGATGTGCTGACCTGCTCAGCCTCCCTGAGAAGCAGAGAAATACTGAACCATCTAAACTGCAAACTGGTAACTTAGTGTTGCATTTTCCATTACCTTCATCACTGTGAAAGAGAATTTCAAATAAAGCAAGTGACTGACTTGCTTTCAGAGAGCTTTCTGGAAATTCCAGTCTTGGTAAATAAGAACTTCTGGTGCATATTTCCCTGCACGGTAAGTCTGATTGAAAGAGCCAATTAGTTGAACTGCCAAATTACTTAGTGGCATTAGTGTAACTACTTCATGTCCTATTTATCTGTCTGTGATAAAATGTTTTGGCCTTGCTGAAGAAGCTGATGCCTTCAAAAGTTCCAGCCTTTCCCTTTTTTCAATGAATTGTTGTGTATTTAAATTAGAGCACACATTATTTATCTGCTCTTTATAGAGAGACACAACATTTCTGGCTCTGGGCACAGTCTGCCTTTTCAGTACACTTTGTACAGCACCTAACACATAGTTCCCTCTGCTGCTAAAGATAATAAATGTGGGAAGATAATGTCATGCCTTGAAGAGTGATGCTTATTGATCAGTCTGCAGCTTAATTTGGGGTAACTGAACATGGATCAAACGATCTAATCTGAGAGGGAACAGCTTCTGCAAACACACAAAATCTTCTGTTAGCATCTCTGTGTGGATGGCAGGCAGTAAAAAGCCACAAAGCACTACAATGTGCTTGTAGAAACTTTCAACCATTTCTTCTGTGGCAATAATGAAGCACAACCACACCTACATCCACAGCCAGAGCAGTCTGCAACCCAGAGGGGGAAAAATCAGCCTTGTGTTGAAGGTCTTTATTTTATGTGTTAGAGGTGACTTTTGATTTTGATCAATTGAACTGAACATTTTAAGAAAAGGTGTAAGAAAACAAGAGGGAGGAAGAGGGATGTGGTGCTCTCAGTCCTTGTGGGCTGTGATCCTGGTTGTGTGCAGAAACAGTGGCATCTAGTGGGCAGCTCCTCAGCTCGGGAAAGGCACTGCGTCTGAAACAGGTCAACTGTTCTCAAAACTTATGACCATGCTTATCATGGATTAAGTGGGAGAGAATGTGGATCAGTGATCAAGAAGTACTTCACCTTTCTATGTTTCTAGTTTTCTCCTTGTTAATTAGACTTAATAATACTTAACTTTTCCTTGGAGATGCCTTTGGCCCTCGTGTGGAAAAGCAAACTTGAAAGCAATGAACAACCTCTATTCCACATTTGCCTTAGGATTAGCTCAGTGTTACTGAGAAGAGCTGAGTAGAACCTCCTACTTAACCTTCCCAATTACCTTAAAAATGACTGAGTAGAACTAGGTGGGAGTTCTTTTGTTTCAAAGAAGTACTTGAAAATTGACTTTTACAGGGTGAAAGTTGACATAACTGTCATCAAATGAATTTTTCACTGTGCAAATAAAAACAGAGCCAAGATTTCACCTAATGACTTTAACTCAAGGAGATATGCAAATTTAGATCTCTGCATTGAGAGAGTTATGAATGAAGCACACAATAGCAGCCTGATTATACTTTTTCACACTCCCAGATTTAATCTATGATTTATCTTGGCAGTAGGGGAAAGCAAGCCTTTGATGCTTTGGGATTTAAATTATTTCCTTGGAGTCATCTAGGAGAGCTGTTTTACTGGAAGGAAAGTATACCAGAAAAACTGTTGATCTATTCCAGCCTATCAAAAGCTCTGTAACACTAATTAACATATACATATTCATAAAATTGTGGTTTATTTTGCTCCCAGTCCTCAGGCTTCAACTGTGACTGCAATGAGGAGCTCTGAAAGTTAACTTTGCTCCACTCATAACTAGTTCTGTTGCCATTACAGATCACAGCAGTCATTTAAGAGCCATCAAGCAATGTTTTATGTTGTTTTGCAGGTATCATGTGTTTCCCATCTGACTGTACAAGATATTCTTTTCCAAGGTATAAGTTATAAAGGCACACAGCCAGGAAAGGATTGGCTGGATTCATTTGCCCCTCCTGGAAGAATTACAAGGGAAAGGGATAACTGTGCAGAGGAGCAACATAATTATTAGTCTGCACCACAGTGGTTCCCAGCTGCTGGTCCTAGAAAGTTCTCTGATGTTTCCTTAGTACTTCACAAAACTGAGCCTCACTTCCAGTGGGTTTCATCAGAATATTGTATGGGAGATTAAGGCGACAAAATCATCTGCAAATGGAATTGAGTCAAGCTTTTATTATTAAACAATACATGAAATACTCATCAGGCAGTAAGACATAGTGTTACATAAATGTTGTGTCTTCATGCAATATTGTTATTTAACCAAGAAAACTGTAATTATGGATTCCTCCAAAGCCAAGAAAGTTGGCCTTCTCTTCATGTTGGTATTCTGCAATTTTCTCTTGACCTCTCCCTCCAAGTTCCTTTTGTTTCAGACAGTCTAAACCTGTGCCCTTAAAAGGATATTTAGGACTAACCAGCTGCCCATACCTCAGAAACTGTGGAAACCCTCAATTAGGTTATTCATGCATGCAATTATTGCTGGTAGAAAATACATGGTGGTGTATAATTCATCAAGCCACTTAGAGCTGGAAGTTCTGCTGTATCATGAGGATTGCACTATACTGCAGAGAGGTTCTGCTCTACAATGAGCACATAGCTAAGGCAGGAATAATCTTGTCTTCCTTAACACAATCATGTATAAATCCATGTGGAGATCTGCAGAAAAAAAAACCCCAGAATATCAAAATCCATGCTGACATTGGTCATACTAATAACATCTTAAAGGCTTCAAATCATTTAAACACTTTTCTAACATTAATTCTTCAGAGTGGCTTGGGAGCAGCTGTTGGGAAGAAATCCTGGAGCTAAGTGAGCCAGCCTTCAACTGTGTCTCAGCTGGAAGATTTTTTGAAATCTGCCAACTTACCTCCTAAGGCTGACATTTGGGAATGTTATGTTTTTGTTTTCAAATGAGTTTCAGACCTTTGGCTTATTGGGGATTAATAGAGCCCCACTGAAGTCTACCACAATGTCCCAATTTTCAAAGGTATTCAGAGATGTACAAATAGATAAAAGAATTTTAAGCAGATGAACTTTCTACCCTTTGAAACAGATCAGCCACGACAGATACCATCTCTGCATTTTGCTGCTTGAAAATATGAAGCTAATCTGCAACTTTACATTAAGAACTTAACTGGGAGTGATATAGTGTCGCTATTAAGGTGATGATTCAAACTTAGTTCACAAATTTCAGGTCTGTTTAAAAAACCTCCTTGCAGGTCAGACTGCATCCTCAATGTCTCCAGGATGACAGCTGAGTTTAATCCTGCCCCAGTCCCACTTGGAGCTAAGTGAACAAGTACAGGACTCAAATAGAAGAGCTGGAAAAAGAACACAAGCAGACAGGAGGGAAACAGGAGTGATCTGAAGCCACGTTAATAAGAATGTTCTGCATTCACCAGCTCACACCTACATAGCAGAGAAATGCATAACCAGTTTCATTAAAGTGAGCAGAACAGAGTGACAGAGTTGATGCCTGGGACACTTCTGTTCCCTGCCCCTGCTCAGCTGCCTGACACCTTTCAGCACAAGGTGTTCCCCCAGATTTTGGTTATTCCCCTCTCTCCTAGTGTGTGGATCTGCCTTTCATTGTGGAGAAAAAAATATGCACTGTAGAAGAAATATATCTATGTATATGTACCAGTTGCAGGGTAGGCAAACCCATTAGATTGGATGCACCAGATCCCTGTTGCAGTGTGGGAGACAATGTGGATTCAACCAGTGTTCAAGGAATTGTTCTTCTGATCTCTGCTCCAAGCGCTGGAGGTAAAGCATATACTCCTATTAAAAAAAAAAAAAAAAAAAAGTAATTTAATTGTGCAATCACTCAATGCTAATGTCAGGCCAGGGACCCGGGATAATTTTACAGCTGATGTAAGAGCCATTAATTTACCCCTTAAAATAATCAAATATAGTGAAATGGTGTTGCTAGTCAGCTTGCCCCAGCCTAGCAATATTTAATGAATGACATCATCTCCAGATCAGTAAAGGTGTTAAGCAAGAATTATACAACAATATGCATAAATAAGGAATTCTGTATACACATTTCTTATTTGCATATCGACACAGAAGCCTTTGTTGGGGCTGAGGGTACAAAGGATTCTCACAAATAGGTCTGTTATAGCCCCTTTTGAAAACTGGTTCCTGCTGCTTAAAGAACATTAACCCCTTGCAGGATCATGTGGCAGGACTGAAAGGTTCTAGTAGGTAGCACACATCCGTGCTGACTGGTGATAAATAAAATGATGTGAATTTCCCACACCAATTTATAACGAGAGGCTTTGGTCTCAGCAACAAATGTATCGAAGTACCAAAAACTTGACCTCCATCAGGGACAAAATTTACTCTTAAAACATCCCAGTCCCAGTGGGCTCATGGGCTTTGTGAACACCAGATACATTTTATTCAGAATAATCTCCCATTGCTTCGCACAGTGGGCACTGTTGGAATGGAAGCTGTAGCCTAAACCCTTGGCACTGGCCAAGAATTCCAGCATCAGGATCCTGCCTTGGCTTTCTCTCCTCACAGCACTGGGAGACTTGGCTCAGATCTCTGGGGAGAGACTGCCTTAGGAACTGGCAGGGAACAGACCTGTGTGACTGAGAAGATGCCACATTATCAAAAGCAGGATCTCAGTCAAAGTAAGTTTAAAACATGCTGATAACATAAATTTCATTTTTTTTTTAATAATCAAAGGGCGCTGATCTTTCTGTCTGTGACTGAACAGGTTTTGGACTCAAGCAGCCCTGTGGAAGTCAAAGAGTGTCACAAAGAATTGCAAATTACATTCTCCAGCTCAGCATGATCTGGCCCAGTACAAACAGCTTTTGCTTAAAACAGATGAAGAGAGGTGGGTTCATCCCAGCATTCATTTCATTCTGCTACAAAGCAT
Organism: Argya squamiceps; assembly: GCA_037834095.1. Classification (NCBI taxonomy): domain Eukaryota; kingdom Metazoa; phylum Chordata; class Aves; order Passeriformes; family Leiothrichidae; genus Argya; species Argya squamiceps. The sequence goes on along the minus strand of JBBMKD010000054.1, from coordinate 4,282,957 downwards.
CCATACAAAATCAGCTTTTCTCCTTGAGTCCATGTGCACAAGCTGTGCACAGGGATGCAGCAGCCATGCACCTTCATTCACATGGAAAATCTCCACATTCCACAGGGCAATGAGGGTTGTCTTTTTCATCAGAAGATGTTTCCTTTTCTACTGAAAACCTTGACATTTAGGGAGCAAAACTAATATTCTTATGTCTGGATTTTCTTACAGAGGGTCAGCTTTGCTTTCTAGATAAAAAAATAAAACAAAATAAATAAAAGAAGGTTGGGATGTCTCAAAAAGTGTTTGCTCCTAATCATGGTAGGACAGAAAGTGGCAAGGACAGAGCAGCAGAGTCAGAAATCCAACATTTCTTTAGCCCTGAATCCCTCCTCTCCCCAGACACAGTCATAGAATTCATAAGGATCACCAAGTCCAACTCCCTGTTCCTCAAGGACCACCTAAAATTAAACCATAGACTAAACCTTGCATGCATGCATGTAGCTTCTTGTCGTACAGGAATTACCTCAATCCAACTGTTCTGCTGCTTCATTTATCCTGTATTCAATATTTGTTATATTTACCACATAACCTTTAATCATGTTAAGCATGAGCAGAGATGGGAGCTGTATTCCCACTAATCTGCAAAAACTACAAGGCTCATTTAACAACTTAGAAACCAACCCAGTCCAGACTGTTGTGGGCAGCAGTGCAGCCTTCTGGTTTTTGGCTGTGTTGTGCAATTTTCAGTGTACAAGGCTGTCAACCAGCACGGAGCAACATCCTTGTGACAGCTTTGGTTTGTCGTGGTGCCCCCTTTGACAAACTGTGCTCACCCAGTTAGGCAGGTGGATTCTTTCTGGCTGGTGTACATTATCCACTGGAAAGGGAAAACCAGGAGTTCTTTCTACAATCCTGTGCTCTTCTTGTCCTATGGAGTCCAGAAGTGTTCAGCATCTTGTTAAAGTGAGCCCCTGTGCTTGTCACACACACACAATCCCTTGTGTGCTCCTGGCTTCTCTGGGCTTTGCCTCTTCAGAACCATGTAATTTTAGCTCAGTTTATTTACTTTGGAAAGAAATGGGCAGTAGTTTTAAAATATCTTAAGTACCCTTGAGAAGTGCAGGATTATGTCTAAGGTCTTGTCAAGTACAGAAAACAGAGGGCTCTTAATTCTTTTTCTTTTGTTGTAATAGAGTTTAGAAAGAAATATAGATATTGCATGCAGGCCCAAAGGTGTTGCATTAAGCCAGCAACTAAAAACTCTTACAATACATTAAAAAAACATCCTATCTGTAGCATCCATAAACAAGTCAATGAAAGTAAGTGATTTTTAAAGCTGGTTGAGAACTACCTCAGTCTCCACACTGACCACTGACACCTCCATCTCCTCTCTGCCTGCAGTGCAAAATATACTGTAAGCAGAAGACATTTTCTGTTACTTAGTTTTCAGGAACAAGCTGATGAAATCCACATCTCTATAAATGAAATGGCACTTTCTTCTCAATAATTTGATCAGTATTTTTGAGCCATGATAAATAATCTCCTCATTCTGCAAGTGAACATTTCCTGAGCAATACTCAGCACTTACACAATGCTTTTACCTGTAATTGAAAGAATTTAAAGGGTTTTTTTAGTATTTCATGGAAGAACTCACTGCTTTAAAGGGTGATATTCATAATACATTGCCTGGAAGCAACAGAAATTTAATACTAAGCACAAATGTGTTGGGGGATTTGGTGCTGGGTGTTTTAGTTAATGTAATTTAATAGTAAATGTCATGTCACCCTCATTGGTTCATCAGGGAAACCAGCTTTTCTTGGTCTGTCTTCACGGCGAGTCCTCAGCATCTGTTTAGCATCTTTTTCAGACAAAACTGGTGAAGTGTCTAAAGAGAGAACAGCAGCAATTAGTTCTGAAACTATCAAAAAGTTAGTATTTTATCTAACTGTTGTCAAATGAAATGTCTCCAAACCGGATTTTTTTCCTATATACAAAGTGTTCTTTCATTACTGCCCCTTCCCAGGGGGTATTGCATTCCAAGAGATAGAAGTGGAATTTTAAACTATGTTTATATTTGTGTTTTCTCTTGTTCTACTAGTATAAAGCAATGCCCACATATTCATGTTACTATAAAATGAGCAAATATAACAGCACCATCAAACCACTGGCATTAGTTGCTCGGCCAACTCTTTGTTCTTTTCTGTGTTGCTTTACAGAATTTTTTTCAAAGTAACGGGTTAGATACATTGCAAAGAAGAGATTGCATTGAACATTCCACTTGCAGGACCTTGGTAAAATACTATTAAAATAGTAAGCAAGTAAAAGTAAAATGTTGGGGATTACAACAAATGATTACAGTGTGGTAATGCAGAGAGTTAAATATCAAACACAACATCATGATTGTTAAAAATCAAATCATGGAAAGCCTGCAATATAAAATAGTTGAGTGTTAAAACTTAAATATATGAAAATATATGAATAATGAATATTAAAATAGAAGGTTGACAAACTAATACCACTTATATGTTCTGCAGCTCTACACACATATGCAGGTTTGTTGATATAAACTCCTACCTGTAATAGTGATCAGCAGGACCAAAAAGGAGACAAACAAAAGCAACTTCTTCATTTTGATTCTGCTTTCTCTCAGTCTGTCCCAAAATGAGCAACCCTGACCGAGGCATTCGCCTATTTGAAGGAGCTACGTCAGTCACAAGTGTTTGTGTATGCTTTAATTTCAGTGATAGTATGATTCTGAAGACATCTGGTCTGAAGGTTTGAATTAGTCTATTATCTGCTCACACATTCTCGGCATAACTCTTTTCCTGAGGGAAAGAAAATAGAAGGCCCTTTTTTTCCACCTCAGGCTTCAGAGCTACACTGGGTATTTTAAACTTGTGAAAATAAAGCCTATCCCCTTATATTTAGCATGGCAAGCAAAGGTTTTTGGTGCCCAAGGTAAACTATTGTTTTTTTAAAAAAACAACTGCCTGGTACTGTTAATCTCAGAGGCAGCTGCAGAGGGGCCCCTTTGTCAAAGATTGTGTCTAACTTTGCTCCAGCAGAGAAGTACTTTCTAATGGGGTTTAACTCTAAAAAAGCCAAATTATGACTGCTGAGAAACACAGCAGAGTTTTCTACCAAATTAATAGAACTATACAAACGAAAACCCACATAATTCTCCTCCTCTCAGGATAAGTTAGTAGAAAACAGGATTCTAAAGCATATTAAGCATAGTGTTAAGTAAGGATGTGGGTCAGCAAATGTCACTGCAAACAGGTAGTTTTGGCCTTGAGAAACATCCAGAGCTCTTCTGGGCAGTGCCGTGCTGACCACATGGTACCAGCATCACCAATTTGTGGGGCATGAAATGCATCCCTTCAACTATAACATATAAAATAGGTAGTCGGAGCTCATCATTGCGTCTTCCGTGAGGGAAGTGAGGAATTTCCTTGGAAACCTGAGTGTTGCCCAACTATAGGCAGTATGTGCATTTTTCAGAGTCTTTTTTAAGATACCAAGACTCTAGAATCCAATCAATTTTGTCTATGCTGTATGGATTTACATCACTGCTCACTATACTGTTTTGAAAGTGCAAAAACCTGTAGGTTCTAATGGCAGCCACTCTTTTTAGAACTGCTCCAGGGAAAACAGTCAAACATGTAATGACAGAACAAAAATAGGAGGGGAAGGCATTTATGGTCAGGCAATAAAGCACAACCATGGGGAGGACAAATAGAGGCACAAAGGCAGGACTGGGGGGAACCTCACTGCTCCCTACAACCACCTGAAATGTTGTAGTGAGGTGGGGATCGGACTCCTCTGCTGCACCCACAGAGGACCAGGGGACATGGCCTCGAGCTGAGACAGGGGAGATTGAGATTAAATATTTTCGCTGTCTGGTGTGGTCAGGCTTTGGAAAGGGCTGCCCAGGGAGGTGGTGGAGTCACCATCCCTGGAGTGGACCTGGCGCTGGCTGCTGTGGTTTAGTGGTTACAGCAGCAGTGCGGGGTGCACGGCCGGACTGGGTGATCTCAAAGGCCTCTTCCAACCTGGGTGACTCTATGATTCTAGGGCAGAAGGAAATTATGGGGGAAAAAACATTTATGGTTGGGCAATAAAGGCACAAACACAGCGGTCACTCGGCCCCAAGCCAGCACGACCTTCGCTTCGTGTCTGGGCCCGGCGGAGCTGGAACTGGAGCTGGTGCTGGA
>JBBMKD010000054.1:4243287-4278420 GCA_037834095.1 Argya squamiceps | reverse complement strand
CCGGCGCTGCGCAAGGCCCGGGCGGGCGGCGGAGGAGCCCCGACCGGAACCCTGCCGTCGGACCGATGTCGCGCAGGTCGGTGCCGAGCCCTGAGGAGGGAATAGAAGATGGTGCGTGAAGCTGCGCGCTGGCTCCCTGAGCGAAGGGGCCGTGCCGGGGCTCGCCCCGCCGCCTGCCCGAGAGGTGCGAGGGGTTAGGCCGGGGAGGCGCGGGGATGGAGGGCTCGGGCGATGCCTCCCGGGCCGTGGCCGACTGGCGCCTGGCCGTGTGGACCCTGTGCTCCGTGCTGCTGCCCGTGCTCATCACGGCGTGGTGCAGCTTCCAGCGGTCCCGGCGGCAGCTGCTGATCCGGGACATCTTCCGCAAGAGCAAACACGACTGGCACTACACGGATCTCTTCGGGCAGCCCTCGTACTGCTGCGTGTGCGCCCAGCACATCCTCCGCGGCGCCTTCTGCAGCTGCTGCGGGCTGCGCGTCAGCGAGCGCTGCCTCAAGAAGGCGGACCAGCGCTTCCTCTGCAAGGAGATCATGATGAGGGGCACGGCGGGAGCGCCCAGCTCCATGCCGCACCACTGGATCAGGGGCAACGTCCCTCTCTGCAGCTGCTGCATGGTCTGCAAACAACAGTGCGGCACGCAGCCCAAGCTCTGCGACTACAGGTACTGCAGGGCGGTCTAGCTGTGTGGGAGCACGCACGGTGATGTCTGTTGTGTTTTACACAGGGTTGGTGGGAGACCACACCCCAAAGGACATCCTGCTGTAGTCAGATAAGATACTGTTAAAAAAAAAAAACGGCTTCAAAGAACCTGAAATTAAAATGGATGCTTGTGAGTCACGGATTAAGAGTGTGGCGTTGCGTCTCACGTCCACTCATTCTCTTAATTGCATTACTCCAGCATGATGTGCAGGCTGTATAATTACATACAAGAGACTCTCAGTGTCCAAGGGAGTTTGTATTTTAGGGATGACATTAAGAAATTTGTAATAAATTTGTCAGTTGTACAGTGGATAGCCTGAGCAATCCGACTGGCACAGCTCACAGGTCAGAGAACCAAAGCGTACATCTCAAAATTGGCATCTGCTCAGTATAAATAGAACAATGTCCTGTCGAGGTTTCAAGTTCATTTTTAAAGATGCTCAAAAAAGCTAAAGAGAAGTTTTATAAGCTACTGAAATACATTGTGATAAGAGTGTTTTAAAAAGACAGTGAACCATTAAATGGACTTGCACTGTCATTAGTAAGGCTGGTTGCACAGTTGTCAGTGCCAAAATGCAGTGATAGGTGCCTCGGTGTGTTACTTCAGCCTACCCCAAGGATGTCATCTTTTCAGCTTAGATTCTGCCAGCTTTTGCTTTGCTTCTATGTGATACTGTCAAACTGCTTGGCCAGTGAGCAGAATTACAGAGTAAAAGAGCACATTATCAGAAACAAAACCTTGAGACTGTGTGTAGGAGAGGAGGGAGGGGCAGGAATTTGGAGGCAAAGGGGAAAGGAAGGAAGAAGAGGAAAAGAGAGTCATAAGATAGGGCAAGTGTCATTGCTGCTCTAGCTGTGTGTTGGATTAGTCAGGAGGACTCCAAAAATAGCTTTCCCAGCTGCTTAAATCAAGGCTTTGGATGTAGCAAATGAGGATTAACATTCTGCAGAGGCTGGAAGTGGATATTGCAGTATTTCCTCTTGTTCTAGTCTGTTTTCCAGGGCAGCTTTTAGAATAGGTCATAAAGCAAGGCAGTTTTGCATAACTAAATTGCATCAGCCTTGTCCAGGCCTGTGTAACCTTTTAGGTTTCAGGCTTAAAGGGATGTTATCAATCTTAAGGAATGCATTAATTCATTATTAGTAACATTTATTGAATTGAGCTCCAGTGTTTTATCTGTGTTCTTTAAGGATGCACAGGAGTTCGGGTTCTCTTACAGGCTTTCAGTGTAGCTTTTAAGATTGCAAAGAGGAGTGTATTTATAGCCCCTATTTTTTTAAGTAAAAATAACTGAATTAATTTAAAACTGTTGTATTTTTTTCCCAGTGGAATTCAAATACTTTCCTAGACCTGCAAACACATGACCAGTTTATGTAATTTTCTATAACAAATACATAGGTTCCCAGGGAATGTATATTTTTCCCTGTAATGTGTTTAAATTACTTGTAATGGTACATGTAAACATAAATATTTTGCCAAAAGTCTAAAATAAATGAGCGAAATCAACATGCCTGTTTGAAGATTGTTTTCATGTTTTTTGGTCTTTTTTCTAGGTGTGTGTGGTGTCAGTACACTGTGCATGATGAATGCATGGTGGACTCTTTGAGGACTGAAGATTGTACATTTGGAGAATTCAAAGACTTAATTATTCCACCCTACTATTTGTCTACAATCAACCAGATGCGTAAAGAGAAAAGAACCAATTATGAAAAGGTAATGCTCTTTACTGCTCTTTTACCTGCTGCTTCTTGGGTTTAGAATATACCAATAAACCAACCAAATAAACCCTCAGACAGACCTTGAAATCTGAACTCAATACATTGTCATATTAGCAACTGTCAGGTAAATGTTTCAAGATGTATTAAGTACCTGCTGTGTTAATTCAGAGGTGTTTGTCATTTTACTAACATGGTTGTTGCAGCATAACCAGATGTGGATTTTTTATTCCAAAATACTGAGATTTGTCTTCGAATCTCTGAATGTTTTGTTACTGTGTTCATCACATTGTAGTACTTGTTGTCCTGGGCACTGCAGAATCTTCAGCCTTGATGTGTCAGAAGTATTTGTTTGTGTTTTGGCTACTTCAGACTAACTGCTGACATCCTCATTTCAGCACTTGCAGGGGATGGGGTTTGGAGCAAGGCTGTAAACATTTTCAGACGTGCAGTTTTTGTGTGACTGGCTGTTTTTTCCCTTTTGCAGGTGGTCCCTTACTGCAGGAAGCACTGGATGCCAGTAATGGTGCTGGCTAACACTCGCAGTGGAAACAACATGGGTGAAGTTTTACTAGGAGAATTTAAAATGCTGCTGAACCCTGTTCAGGTATTTACAGTGCAAAGCCACCATAATAAAACCAAGGTTTAGATTAGAGTAGATGTCACTTTGCTTACACAATGGCAATAGGATCTTGTGGAAGATCAGTAAAGGAAACAAATTCATGCAGTTTGTTCTTTTAGAAAGGAGCAACCTCACAGAGAAAAGCAAAAAGTGCAGAGGCTTCTCCCAGCCCCAAGTTTGTTAGGAGTCTAATACCAGTCCAGTTTTTTTGCTTACAGTAATACATGCAGTAATTCAGTTAATAAGAAGTATCTGACTGTTGAAACAGTGTACACTTTTAGAAAATGAACCGTTTAAATCTTCTTTATAGGAAACTTGTGTTTGTTTAAATCCTCACTTTATCTGTGGAAATGTCAGCCTTGACAGTTTCACTTGGTGTGGTTGCTTTCCCCTTAAAATCCACTGGGATGGCTCAGGATGTTGATGTAAGGCAGGCAGTTGTTCCTTGGATTTCCTGGCTGCACCTTAATACCCTTTCTTTGGAGTTCAAAACCCAGCTGTAAAATACAGCCTGAGAGAAACCACTGTGTGTTTGTTTTAAATGCATTCCAATAAGGCTTTAAAGAATAAACCTGACTATTTTAAAATTACTTTTCTCTGGAGTCTTTCATCTTTACAGAAGTCATCATCATTATGCTTCTAGATGCAGATTTTTCCTAGGGCTCTGTCAGCTCAGTTTATCAGTGCCATTTAATCCTAGGGAGGCAGCTGGAGCTTTATTGTGCATTTGGAAAACAAATCCTGCTCAGGAAAGTCAAGACATCTCATTTGCTAATGTAATACTGCAAATGGAGAATCACTGTTTTGCATTAGAGTTAGCTTCTTGAAGCTGTTTATCTGTGAGGCAAATCCTGAGTCATGTTCTGTGAACTTACAGAATTCCTTCTTTTCCTTTTGTCTAGGTTTTTGATCTCAGCAAAATTGCACCTGCTAAAGCTCTCCAGCTCTGCACTTGGCTGCCTTGCAATGCTGTCAGGGTTCTGGTCTGTGGTGGGGATGGCACAGTGGGCTGGGTCCTGGATGCCATTGATGAAATGAAGATAAAGGTATTGTGGTTTAAATTAAAAGGTGAAATGAGTTTTGAAGCTGCCAAAGTTCTACCCCTCATCTCTTACCTGTATTTATTGCCTTCATATTCCTGAATAGGCTTACAGAGGAATATTTGCATAATTGTTTATTCTTGTTGGGGAGGGGTGTGGGAAATGCATCTTACGATTCCTTGTAGTTCAGGAAAAACAGGAATGCTTTAGATTTTGAATTATATTGATGGTAGTTCTTTTTTGCAAAATAGGAAGAGCTGCAGGATGTTTTCTGCATTGTTATTTCCTCCTTGTCTGAACAGATTTATATTGTCCTAAATGGTATTGCTAATATTGGCTAGTGTGCTCTGACTGCTCCCTTCTCCCAGCACACTCAGTCTTTTATAAGAACCTCATCATTTTGCCAGCTGCACTGGTTATGTTGCCAGTGCAGAAATGAGTGCAGTCATTTGCTTCTGCTCCTTGTCATATGTTCTGAAGAGTCTGTCTGTCTGCAGCCTTGCCTATTAGCTGCAAAGGAGGAGGAGAAAAAAAATAAGCTGTGTTTACTCTTGATTTGAAATGAAAGATATTTTTGTTTATGGGATGCTCCTAAGAACTCCTGAGAACATTAGGAATGGAAAATAATTACAAGGCTTTAGTGCTTTATCTAATAAACTTTTTCTCTAGTGCTGAAAGGAAGAAAGTTTTTAATGAAAGTTTTTGGGTTTTTTTACTGCAGCTTTCTTGTTAATTCATAAAATGTTGTAGCTGCAGGCCATTATTAGAACTTCATGCATAGTCCAGCAACCTCTTTGAGAATAATTGTGTGCCAATAAAGTAGAAATAAAGTAATTGTAAAGGTTAATCAATATGAGTATATGGTTCTGTGGTCCTGGGCACTTCATATATCGTCCCTCAGAGCTGATACAGTTGATGAAATCTGGGTTTTTCTTTGTTCTGTTCAAATAGAGTCATTGGCATTAGGTAAAATACTGTTGAGATTTATCATTTTCTTATCAGCAGTAAGTTATTTGCTCCCTTCATTTATCTTGACTCTCAAATACAGGTTACCTGGCTGATAACCTTTCTGGAAAAAACAGTAACCAAAGTGCCAATTTACTGCAAGTGCTTTTCACAGCTAAATTGCAAAGGCCATAGTACAGCTGAAATAATTGTTCACCTTTCTGTGGAGGGGAGAGCCAAGGCCTTTGCTAAGGGGGCTGTCACTGTGTGCTTGGCAGAGATGATTGTCACTGCTCCATCTGTGGGTGACAGTCTGAAATTGAGACACTGCCTTTGCTCCTTTGGGCATCTGTATTTCTGTGTGTGGTTGAACACTCTGGTACTCTGTGCATCTGTTGTTTAGGCCTAACCTCACCTCAGTGTTGCAGGAGCATTTTGGTGTCTTGTTGCAGTTCACAGCCTTGTGTGTTACATCTCTCAGTGTCCATGTCACTTCCCAGATCTAAGGCATCATTCCTGGGAAGGAATACTCTGTTCAGTATTCCTAATGCACAGTTTCCATATTGTGTTTGTATTCCCTTTCCTTCTCACAATGCTTTAACATTTCCTTCCTTTACATCACACCTGGGTAAGTATCTCAATGGGCCGCCTGCTCTGCCAGCCCCAGGGCTCTGCTGTGTGTCACAGGTGGATTTATCTAACGTGAACATGTGGGGATAGAAGGGAGATGATGGGTGCTGAAGCAGGAGCTAATATGCAGTGGTTTTGTATCCTAGGGGCAAGAACGATATATTCCACAAGTTGCAGTTTTACCTCTGGGAACAGGGAATGACCTGTCTAATACACTGGGCTGGGGTGCAGGTTATGCTGGAGAAGTCCCTGTAGAGCAGATCTTACGAAATGTCATGGAGGCAGATGGAATCAAACTAGACAGGTAAGGAACAGTGAAAAGATAAAATGTGTAGAAGCAGACCCTGCTGTAGCTCTGCTGATAACCCATTGCAGCAGTTTTTTACATGAACACAAGTATTGCTGGAAGGAGCTACAACGTAACTGAGGTCTGAATTTAGTCTTTTAGTTGTTCTACAGGGCTTAACTCTTTCATAACTTAACTAAATTTGAATATTCTGCCTTAATCCCAGTATAGATATGAGATTCCTAACTGCAGCTTTGATACTGAGGACTGTCTGTCACAAGTCTAAGTACCAACTGTTATTTTTCAGATGGAAGGTTCAAGTAACAAACAAAGGATACTACAACTTAAGGAAACCAAAGGTATGGTTTGCAAGTATAAATATGAACTCTATGGAATACCTGTATGTTTGTAATTTTGTTGTTGTGGTTGTTGTTATCAACTTCCCATTAAACACTCTGAATTTTAAACGCTGATAATGATATTTAATAAAGCATAATTGGAATTTCTGTCTTACAGGTATTCACAATGAACAACTACTTCTCTATAGGACCTGATGCTCTTATGGCTTTAAATTTCCACGCCCATCGTGAGAAAACTCCCTCTCTGTTTTCCAGCAGAATCATCAATAAGGTGTGTTTGGTGAAGTGACATTTCCTCCTTGGAGTTGTTGATTTGACTTCAGGCTATTTTTAGCTTTACCACCACTTCCTTCCTGCCATTTTAAGAGTTTGAATTCATTTTTCCTGGGGAGGGGATTCCATGGGTGAGACGCGTTTGCAGCCCACTCATGAGTGTTCTGCCTTGTCTCTGCTTGCTTACAGAATTTGTTGTTTGCTCAATTTTTGCTCAGAATTTCTCATTTGCTTTGAAACTTTATGAGTTAAGTGCTTATTTCCTTTTCAAGTGGAAGTCTAATTCCTTATGCAAGTTGTAGCTCATCTCATGAGGAAGGTTTAGTTTAAGGATGTGCAAATATACTATGTATAAGTGTTTTAAATAAGGTTTGCTCAGCCATAACTATGCATAAATATTGCAAATAGTCTTCCTGTATTGTCTTTTTCTAACAATGTTTTCTCTTCTCCCTGTTTTGTTTGGGGTTTTTTTGTAGGCTGTTTATTTTTTTTATGGAACCAAAGACTGCTTAGTACAAGAATGTAAAGATCTTAACAAAAAGGTTGAGGTAAGTTTTTTAACTTGCTTATTCTCTGGACAGCCAGTGGAGCATGAAAAGTTAACCTTGTGAAAAAAGGGGAGAGAAGCTTTGCTCTTTACAATATTTACACTTAATGATATTTGTGCAAGGGTGGCTGTGGCCTTGGAGTATTTTTGTGTTCCTTTTGCTGTCTGCAGCTTACTTTGTGGAATTCATGTGTTTGGGCTTACTGAAAATTCCTAACTTCTTTCTGGCCTTGACTCAGTTCTGTGAGTGCAATGTTTGTAATGTTTGTAATTTTGATACTCAGCTATAATTTGCCATAGCACCAGAGGCTTACATAAGTGGGAGTTCTTTTTTTCTTTTCTCTACTAATAGAAATTTACTACAGCTCAGGATATCTTGTGAAATCAGAAGGATTTTTTTTTTAAATACAGAAAGAAAATACATTCTCTTGGCACAGGGCCAATTTTTCTTTAAGTGGAGGCCTATTAAATGCACAAAGTGAATAATTTCTATTGAAGTACTGAATACGATTCACAGTAATTAACTTCTGCTTGTCTTTTAAAGCTAGAGTTGGATGGTGAGAGGATTGAGTTGCCCAATTTGGAAGGCATCATTGTGCTGAATATTGGATACTGGGGAGGTGGCTGCAGGCTCTGGGAAGGAATGGGAGATGAACCTTATCCTTTGGCAAGGTACAGAGGGCATTTTTTGCTTTGTTTTTTCCTTTAACAGTTCTTGCAGTGTAAGGAATTCCCTCAGTAGACTGTGCTTGTGTAGCCAGGCTTGTCTGGAGGTCAGAAGGGTTCCTTGGGACAGACCATCTCATATTTGTTTATTTTCCTTGAACTGGAGACTGGGAGTAAAGGCATCCTGCTTTTACTCCTACTCCTGCTACATCAAGGGTGTTTTAAGTCTTTCTCAAAATGTCTGGCATGACAGGCAGCAGTAGCATTGCTGTGGCTATCAACAGTCAAGTGAACCTTTGAAAAGTAGAAGATGGATCCATTTCAGAGTCTAAAATACCACACCTCATTAGAGGTTAAAATGGAAAGTAAAAACAAAACATGTCAAAAATTTTGACTCCCATATTGGGAGCAATACCAAAGAGAAAAATAATTTCAAACGTTAATTATTCCCTGATGTGACTTCCTTCTTCAGAGGTCTCTGTATAAATTTACCCATAGTTCTGTTACCCATACTTCTGTTATGATCCTGAATTTCTGAAAAGTACTTGGGCAAGGTCCTTTACCCAAAGGTAAAAAATTAAGCCATTAAAAGATTTTCCTTTGTATGAATATCTGAGTAAAAAGACAGAAAATTGTACAAGTTTATGGAGGAGAAATCCACTGTGGGCCTTAAATGTGCACAATGAGCCTTGGAAAGTTACACATCCATGATTTCCAGAAGGGTGTGCTGGCTGGTGAATTGTTTTTGGTTTATGCCCTTTTCTGACCCAGAGATGGGACAACTGAGAGGCATCTTAAAAACTTTTATTCCATTTTCAGTCTCCTGAGAAGGGTGAGACAATACAGATGTTATAATTCACACCTTCACAAGCAGAAGCCAAACTATTTCCTAATTAAAATCCATTACAAACAAAACATTCAGCTTTTGCCACACAATGCTGTTAATGCCTTAAAGCCAATCATCTAAATCACCCCTCGTGGGTCCTATTACAATGCACCTTTCATAATTCTGTTTCTCCAAAGTATCCAGTGTTATTTACAAGGCCATCCTTTGAAACTTGTTTCTAGTTCCGTTTCTTTGTCAACAATGCCTGTCCTATTCCATGGCATTTCTAAGTCAGCAGTTCTTATCTCAGAGTTTGCACACAGATGCATCCTATGTGAGCCTTCTGTCAGGCTTGGAGAATTCTCTACAAATCCATTTCCCACAAATTGCTCCATAGCTGTGGGGTTTGCTGGCTTTCTTTGCAGTTCAGTGTGATTTGTTCTCCAGCACAAATACATAAATGTATTGGTAGCACAACATCTGTCTTCTCTCTGGGAATAGCAATAAAAGGGCAGCAATATTTGGGCAGGTATGCTGGAGCTCATCAGCATCACTGAAAGGAGTCTCATTTTTTTATTTCATAGACATGATGATGGACTTCTGGAAGTTGTTGGTGTTCATGGTTCTTTCCACTGTGCCCAGATCCAGGTGAAACTGGCAAATCCTGTTCGCCTGGGGCAGGCACACACAGTGAGGGTAAGTGCTGCTTAGGGACCTTTCTCCTAAAGTTTTTTTTTTAATACACAGTACAAAATCTCGAGCACTTAACTGCCTGAATCAGATCTGAAGTTGCAGTTTGCAGTTGAGATGGATATTCCTCCTGCTTAGTAAAAATTAATTATGTCATAATACACAGACCTCTGTTGCTGTGGTTTGCGGCCTGAGTGCCACTCACAGCTTCTCCCTGGCCAGGCTGTGAATGGGTATTGCAGTTGTAAATGATGTCAGAGCCCCTGTGAGGTGCTGTGATTGTGCTGTTGTGTTTGGTACCAGCTGATCCTGAAGAGCTCCAAGATGCCGATGCAGGTGGACGGGGAGCCCTGGGCACAGGGGCCCTGCACTGTCACCATCACTCACAAGACCCGTGCCCTGATGTTGTACCACTCTGGGGAGCAGACTGATGATGATGATGCCTCCAGCCTGTCAGAGTGACACCACAGGAGGAGCAGAGCAGGTGGATCAAGACCTGGAGATTTTGTGGAGTTTCCTGTGTGGCAGTGAGGAGCTTCAGCTGGTTAAAGCACCCATGTCTGATCCAGATTGAGGTTTATGCACTTGGGAATGAACTAGAGCTGAGAAAAAAGCCATGCTTTTGCACTCATGGAAACTTTCACAGCTGAATTACCACAACTGGTTTCCTTTTAGGTTGGTGGGGATTTCCTCCAGCCTTTCCAGCTGGAGTGTGTTCCTCTGATGGCTGAAAAGGGACAGATGCTGCAACCCTGCCTTGCTGTGCAGTCAGCTCTTCTGCACATACACAGTACAGTGTTCCAGAGAGATGTTTCATACCCTTGGAAGGGGGAACAGCTGGAGGTTTGACCTGCTTCACCTGCCCCAGAAGAGAAAACCAGAGCAGAAAAGCAGAGCAAGCAGAATTTGGGTTGATGTTCTGACAGCAGCCTGCTCCTGGCTGCCATCTCTGCCTGGGAGCAAGAGCAGTAACTGTGTGCACCTGCCTGTGCAGTGCATTTCTAATCTTCACTGGGACAGTAGAGGATCTGGGAGCTCTGGGGAAGGTACTCAGCAAGAAAATTGCTTTTGGACCAAAGGTTTCTGGCAATGTTATTTAGGAGATGACCTTTCTCAGTGGCTTTGTAAGCCAAAGAGTACCCTGAGGTCTTGAGTCCCCTACATAGAACTCAGAATAATTGTACCATGACTTGCACTGAATGATCCTGTGACTTGACTTTGCTTCAGTTCAGTGAGAGACTAATGCTGGTTTTTGTAAATAGCAACACAATAGTTCTTGGGCAGGCTTTTTGGAGGAAAACTTGGACAAAAGAGAGGAAAGGGCTTTAAATAATGATGATTGGCAAACGTGGGGGGTTTTAAAAAAAATTGTTAAAGAACGTGGCTCACAATTACCTGAGAATGATCAGTAGTAAGTCAGTCTGTTAACTTCCAATTGTAAGTGTGGAGGTTGAGCACTGAGTTTGCAGAGGTGGCATTCATGTGTGTAATTTGATTGTGGAAAAAAGGCATGGAAGCATTTGTTTTCTGACTGGCTCTTAGGGGGTCAAAGATACCTTGTTGGTTCCCCTCATTTCCCTTATGAATATAAAGTGGGGAAAAAGGTGAGTGGTTGATCCTGACAGTGGAGGTTCGGAGCACTGACAGCAGCACACAGGGACTGTCACGTGGCAGATCTGAAGCTTCTCAGGTTAAAAGCTTCTCAGGTGAAAACATCTTCATGGCTAACAAAAGTAAAAGATCTTATTCCTGTTCTGTTTGTTGTAAGAATTTTAAGCCTGCAGCAGGTGGGAGCTGAGTTGAGCTTTAAAATGTCTCTGAGTAAATTCAGTTTAGTTACTGAAGGTGCTCTTCCAAGTAGGAAGAGAATTTATCCTGTGTAAGCCGAGATCATCAGGGTCAGAGCTTTGGTCTGAACTTTTAATGTT
Organism: Argya squamiceps; assembly: GCA_037834095.1. Taxonomy (NCBI): domain Eukaryota; kingdom Metazoa; phylum Chordata; class Aves; order Passeriformes; family Leiothrichidae; genus Argya; species Argya squamiceps. Next base: position 4,267,193 of record JBBMKD010000054.1, on the reverse strand, counting down.
GCTGCTTTTGTCATGATCCCCCAATATTAACTTTTTTTTTCTTTAAGCTGACTGAGAATGAGACCACTGGGTAAAGTAGGCTGTGTTTCTAGGTTTTTTAAAATGAAACCATTTTTCAAAGACCTGTAAAATGATGCTTGCATTTACAGTGAACGATCTATTTATATTTTAAAATAATTTATTGAAACTTGGCAGAGTCAGTATTTTTAAAACCTTCAACTGTAGTCCTCTTTGGAAAGCATTTTTAACTTGATGGTATTCCTTGTAGAAAGTGTATGTACTAGAACTTCAATACTACTGATTCTCAGTGAATTTATAGCAGTCTGAAAATGTGATTAGAGTGTAAGGAACTGTAAAGCAGAAGCCATTTGTAAATTCATATTCATTAGCCTTATACACCTCACTTTAATTATTTTATTGTATGTAAATATAGATGAAAAATAATAGTAAAATATATGTAAAAAGTGTTTTAAATACCCTAAGTATACTATGCTAGATGAATCCATTGCCTTTTTATTTTAGTTATGAGCTTCAAATTGTATTAGCTTGAAAAATCTTACCAGTTAAGTTATTATTTTTTTAATAACTTGTAACCATCAGCACCCTAAAAGTATTTAAGTTCTGTGCTGTAGTTCTTATGTGACTGTTGTTTACAAACAAATGAGGAATCTCTGGAAAAGCAGGGTATGTGCTCTGAAAAGCAGTATTTGAAATTATACCACTGGCTACTTTAAATTATTCATAATGCATTTTAGACTTCCCTGAAGTTGATCAGATGATTATTCAAATTGGTTTCTAGCCCAAGAACCTTTAACTGTTGAAAAACTTCACTCTCTTGACTCCTGACATCTAGAAAAGAAATAATTGGTGCCAAGGTTGGAAGTCTCCCTGTGTTGCCACAGGTGAGGGGTGAAATGGGCTTCTCCACTTGTGCCCCCCCAAACAGTGGGGGCTGTTTGTGCTCCCTCACTGCAGCTTGCCTGGAGTCCAGCACGTGTGAAATCCTCTGGGAAAGGCAAATCCATCATTCCTGCTGCAGAAGCAAAGCAAAAGTAGCATCTCACTGGGTGCTTGTTTGGGAAACCCCCTGATAAATGGGGTTTTGGAGGTGCAGAAGTTTGTGTCTCACCAATGGACTGGAAGTGATGGCAGCAAATGTGGCTGTGGGGAAGCCTCTTGTGAGATTGTACTTCTGATTTAGAGCACATTCTGTAAAGGTTGAAGTGTCCATTGTGACTCTGTAGCTGTCATACCTGTGGCAAAAAAAGGTAAAACACAGCCCTGGAATGTGTGGGAAGCCTTGGTGTTTCCAGCTGTGCTTTGATTTCAGTGTATCCTGCTGTCTGATGTGTTGCAAATTAGTTTAAAGCCTGTTTTGAATGACTTTGATGGAGCTGTTTCCAGTTTTAGTTTGGTGTCAGCAATGGGCTCCCAAATTGTCTGAGTGGGAATGGACTTGGCTAATTTCTATCAAAGCTACCCAGTGCTGTGGTGTGCATTGTGAATGTGAACTGCTCCATGCTTTCTAAATGTTGCAGGTGCATAGAGCACCATTTCAAACAGCTACTCCATCCAAGGAGTTCCTCCTTGTGGGTTGGAACCCTGGAAATCTCCACAGTTTGTTATTCTCTGTCTGGGAGAGGGGACTCTGCAGCTGGAGCTCCTGGCCTGCACTGAAGGGTTTTCCCTTATCCTGTTAATCATAAATGTTGGAAAAATAGAGAAAACAACATTTCAAAAAGTCAAATAACAGATTGTTTCTTCTGTCAGTCTTCATATATTGTAGCTTTGTGTAAAATGGACAGGGTAAACAATAACATTGATTGTCAAGCACTTAGAAGTGAGTTCATAAAGTTTGTTTTTAAGTTGTATTGCTGCATCCAGTAGCTGACCTGAAGTTTGGTCAGATTGTGATCACTTTCTTTACTGTAGGTTCTCAGTCCTGTGGCAGGCAATACAAAAAAGCATAAATCTGCCTGGAGAGCCTTTCTGTGTGTGAGCTCCTTGCCTGGCTCACACTGTGCTTACCCACATGGAGAGGACCTGCTGGGTGTTTCCATGTGCACAGAACCTCTTGTCAAAGGCTTTGTCAGACAAGGAAACTGGGATGGCTTCACACAGCTGTTGTTGGCCCAGGACCCACCTGGCTGGCTCTTGCAGTCACCATCTCCACCAGAACTCCAAAGGTTCCCCTGCCTGTGTTGAAAGAACAATCTTTGTTCTCCTGCCTGCTGGGGAGGGGCGTCCCTGTACTCCACAGGTTCTGAGAACAGATCCCTAGAGGGTTTGGTTTTGGTCTGGCCGGTTCCTTCTGGTTCTGTGCTACCTTGCACTGAAGCTTTTCCAGCGTGTGTTACTGTATCTCAGTGGTTAAATAAAGAGCACTGCACCTTTAGCTGTGATCAGCACAATGGCATCAGTGTTAGTTTGTACTTGGCAACAAATGCTTTTGGTAGAGCAGCACTGTAATCTGTCTATGGGGAGGAGCAGGACACTAAAAATCTGCATGTGTTCTAACTGAAAATCCTTTTTAGGTCTGTATTTCATACTGACTGCTAGCAGTTTTCTTCCTTTTGGAAAATAAAAAATTAAGTCTTCAGTTGGAATCAAATTAGGCTGTCTTCAGATTTAAAAATATTAGGATGTAACTGATTCTGTTGAATGTCAACCACTTAAAAATGCTGGTTTCTTCTGAGAAATGAGAGGTGCTTCTTGAATGTAAGGATGAGGGAGCAGAGACCACTTCTTCCTGTAGTAAATAAATAAATGGAAAGAATTTACACATTCTTTATTTCAGCAACGTTGAGGCCACAGTTCTAAAGCACGACATGATCATGATTTTGTTCTCTAAGAATGCTGAACACCCAATTCAGGCTTTGGGCATCTCAGGGAGATACTTCAAGCTGGAATAAAGCCACATGCCTTGAGTAAACCTAGTTATGTTGTGCAGACTGACCTTAGCTGAGCATCTGGCCCTTAACTGTTCAAAAGTATGAATGTATTCAAAACTGTACTTTTTAATACCGTCCTGTGCTGTGTCCCCCTACTGCTGTATGTCATTAATTCTTTGCATTGTTTTAATTTGCAACTTGTTTGTAGATTCCAGCATAAAAATAGTTTTCTTTTTAAGATTATTTAGGATCTTGTATGTGAGTTTATTGCATTCTGTACCTTCAAGGTTTACATCCCTCAAAAGCCATTTTGTCTGCTGCAAACTGCTGTAATCCTTTGAGTACCTCCAGCCATCTTCTCTTTCTAGGATTTTTGTAGTTAAACAGAATGGATTTTTATTTTTGTAGCTTGTACCTTCAGTATGTATAGTAGTTGTTTAGTAAGTAGTGATCAAAATACTGTAAAAATGTTGCTTTTAAGAGCTGTAACTTTAGTAATAACTACTTACAAGAAAATGTCAGCCTGGTATCAGTTTAAAAAAAATTATTCTTTAGCTTCACATGCTGTGATGCTGCCACCTGGGATTTATATTGAATGTGTTTGTCTATATGTTCTAAAGTGGCACTAAACAAGGAAAACATGAGCCTAAAGTGCAGGAAATAGGTTAAAAAAATAAGATTTATAACATTTTAGGCAGTTTTCAGTTGCGAAAGGTGACATCTGGGATTCAGTATTTTTTTATTTCCCACTGAGCAGTAAGAAAGAAGTGATCAGTGGACTCTGGGCAGATCAGTTGTTTCCTTATGGTGTAGTTTGAGATCTGGATTTAGTGCCCTAACATAAGCAGACACTTTCTGCTCCATTCCTGCCCCTCAGAGAGCAAAGCCCTAGAGCAAACCCCACAGCTTGCAGTATGTGAGATCTTGCTTGCCATGAAAGAACCAGTTAGCATGATCTTGAACCTCCAAAATAAATGTTTAAATCAAAATTGGCAAAATTTTCCTTGGCATCAAGCCATGTTTTCAGACCCCAAACTGGTTTTCCTTTGGTTTTGAAGAGAAGACAAGATGAAATGGGAAGGTAAGAGGTGATCCTGTAAAAGTCTTTGGTTTTGAAGAGAAGACAGGCTGAAATGGGAGGGTAAGAAGGTGATCCTGTAAGTCTTTGTTATAAAAGCTGAGGCATCTGCTTTTATTTGCTCAGAGGCACAGTGAGTGTGCTTTTTTATCTCTTAAAAATTTGTGATGGTTGGTGCAGTCGTTACATGGGCACGATGTGTGATTTGGATCAGGTTCTGCCTGAGAAGCTGCAGCTTCAGTGGAGCCACAGAACTGCCCCGTTCTGTGGTTAATTCACATTAACACAGGGAAACTGAAAACTTCACCTGGTTGTACCGTGGCCTCTCTCTGTCTTACACTCCCGGAAGGCTCTGTTGAGAAACATCTGCTCCATATTCTTCATAAAAATTTGTAAATACAGATTTTTTCACAGCATTGGCTTTGTTACTGAATTTCCTATTGCATCTGTTTGTCTTGTTATTTGTACTGTATTTCTCTGTAGATTTAAGGGTGTGGATTAAAGTATTTGAACTCAGTTTTCCCTTTTCCTCGCTATACATAAAAGCAAATGTGAATCTTCGATTCTGCAACAGCCCTGGGATGAGGATGAGGATGACTGCCTGGCTCTGGGAGGGCTGCAGCCAGATGAGTTCAGGCATTTTGAGAACAAAGTTGTGTTTTGTTGAGCTCTGTGGCCGTGCTTCCTGCTGCAAAATGTGAGCATCTCAAACCTCGGTAAATGGGAAAAATTCTAGACAGCATGGTAATGTCATTTGGAGGTAAAACTAACACTGGTAACCTGAAAAGATTCTCAGCAGCTGCTCGCCCGCTCCTGGTTCATTCGTCACCCCGCGGTGGAGCTGAGTTTGTGCAGCTTTTCAGTAGGTGTGGTTAAAATGGTTTGAATTCCCAGGCTTCAGCAGCAATGTGAAATGTCCACATTGTTCCTTCTCACCTCTGTTGCCACTGATTTGGCCTCTTAAAATAGCTTCTGATGCTGCACATTATTTACTCGAAGAGGGGAAGGAGCCCTGCAAATGCCTTACCTGTGATGAGCAGTTTCAAGGGTTTTAACAGGAGATATTTTGGTGTGAGTAGAAACTGGAGATGGGGCGGGAGGAGCTGCTGAGAGCGAGTCAGCAAAACTCACACGGCGCTTTCCCTAGCACGGGAAAACGCTGCTGCTGGGAGACATCCAGGGATCAAGTGGCTCAATGCTTTCTCCTGATGGCAGCAGATGGGTTCGTTTGGGCCTTTGGAAGTGAATAAATCCTCCTGTGGGGCCACTTTATCATAGTGTCAGTCCCCTCGCCAAGTCCTCTCCTCTGTTCCCTGGTCTCATTTGCACAAAAGAGAGAAGGGCTCTGGTCTCTCAGCTCCTTTTTAAAGACTATTTGTGTGTTGTTTTTCATTCAGGATGGGGTCAGAGCATAATTCAGCAGGTTTTTTTTTTCTTAGGCGAGTAAGACAATAGTTTCACAGAGCTTTCAGGATCACTGGCAATAATGTTGATAACCATCAAGTTACCAACTTGGAGTGAGCCGTGCAGAGTACCAGCTTGAGCCAGACTTTATCTGAAAGTTGTGTGAGGGGTCACAGCACAGGGATGTGTGGGGAAGAATACAGGACATGAGCAAAGTGCAAGTCAAGGCTGAAATTCTGTGGGGTTTTGGTTGGTTGGTTGGTTTTGATAATAACAGTAAAAATACAAAGTTTTGTGAATGAACAGTAAAGCGGGTCGAAATAGGATTCAAGGAGTCCGGCATCAGACACTTGAGAACTAAAGCTCTGGTTTCAGGGTATCTCCTCTAACAGATTGATTTTCCTCTTCAGGAAAATCCCTCCTTGGCAGAAGGGCTGCAGGCAGACTCTGCCTCTGCCTGTGCATCTGTGGGCAATGTGAGAACACGCTGGTAACCACAAGGTAACAGATGGCCGGAGGGTCCCGGTGACCGCGGGCGCTGAGCTCCGAACAATGCCCCGCGATCCCGGGATGTGCCACCCAGCCGTGCCGAGGGCCATTGTCCCCGCCCGGCCGCGAAATCCTCATTCCACGCTTAAGAGCTGCAGAAAGGAGCCTCGCTCTCCCAGACCTGCGAAAGAGCATCTCCCCATGTCGTTCATTGAAAATATGGAAAGGGCAATGCATATAGAAATCTAATTATTGGCAGGCACAGCCCGGCTTTTAGCATGATAATCGTGGGCCCTGGAGCTTTCTTGTGCACGGACCCCTGAAAGATAATCATGAAAGCAGAAGTTAAAACTATTGAATTTCCATCATTCATTTAAAATTCGCTTTGATTATGTTGACACGAGTTTTGTTTGTTCCTACACCGCGATGAGAAGCTGTTATTAATCACTTCTAAATATTTCAGAGACAAAAGGAGGCTGCCCGGCCCGGGCGGTGGGGACAGCGGTGCCAGGAGGGAAGGGTGACGGCGGGGTGTGCCTGCTGTCCCCGGTGCTGGGGGCTCTCCCCGCGGCACTGGCGGGGCGGGGAAAGGGAGGATGAAGGGGTCGGTGACAAGCGCGGCCGCCGCCCCCCGGGACCCCCAGCCCACCCCTTCCCTCCCGCCGTCCTTAAAGCCCGGCCCGCCCCGGCCGAGCCGCCGGCCCATGGCCACGGTGCGGGGCTCGCCCGGACTGCTGGCCCTGCTGCTGCTGCTGCTGGCAGGGCAGTCCCGCCCGGACCGCTGCAGCTGGAGGGGCAGGTGGGTGCGCACGGCCGGGGCCGGGGGGCTGCGGGAACCGGGAACCGGAGATCGGGGGAGGGCTGGGTGCGGTGCCGCCGTGCTGGTGGGTTTTCTTCAGTCACTGGCAGGGAAATAGGCCACAAATGTTCTCAGCATTCTCAAATATTGCATCCTTTCCCACTATGTTTTGCTGCCTCTTTACTTTTCTTTTAACTAATTGTGCTGGCGCAGATTTTGTTTTCGTAAGTGGCCTCAGCAAAAGTAACTGTTCTGAAAGCAGTGGAGTTGCACAGGCTTGAGCGAGAGGTCGAGAGCAGGGCCAGCACTACTCTTTTAATCAGAAACATTTTCCTGACGAGTTTATATTGGAAATAGGGCATAGCATCGCTGTGCAGCTCCTGCTGCGAGTTAGTGGCTCTCACTCCCATCCACCCACTCGCTGCTGGGATTTTCTGGACAGCTGAGCAATGGCCAGTCAAGGAAAAGTTTTGAGATATTTAGCAGTGAGAAGTTGCCCTCTGACATTTCTCTGGGTGCTGCGGGCATCCAAGCATGGATTTGGAGAAAGGGGCTGAGACTGCTTCCCGTGCACCCTGCTGTGAGCATTCCCTGTCCCTCTGTGGCTCCTGCGTGGTGCTGCAGCTCAGATTCGAGGGGAGGGAGGAAAAGAACCCAGTCCAGCTAGAGAAAGCCAATTTAAGGGTCATTAGCAGAGTTAGGAATCAGATCTGTATGTGCAGGTGGTGCGCGCTGCAGTGGCTCCCGTCCCCTCCCCATTTGTGACGGCCCCGCGGTGTCTCTCGGCAGTGGGCTGGGCCGGGAGCCGCGTTCCCGAGCCGTGGAGCAGGTTCACCTGCGCTGCACCGCGGGTTCCCTGGAGTGGATGTACCCGGCACGGGCCCTGCGAGTGCTCCTGGAGCCCAACCTGGCCAGTGCCCGGCACACCACGGTCTGCATCAAACCCGCCAGCGACTTCCAGGGCGCCAGCATCTTCGTGGAGCGCGCCGGGCAGCTGCACCTGGTGCTGAGCGAGCCTCAGGGGGCTCGGCCCCAGCACGTCTCCTGCTTCAGTGCCCACAGCCCCCAGGGAGTGGCCCTGTTCCTGCAGGCCAGCCCGCAGAGGGACATCAGCCGCCGCACCGCCAGCTTCCAGTACGAGCTGCTGAGCAACAAGAGCGCTGCTGGCCCCGACTTCAAAAAGATGGCCCTGGCTGAAGGTAAGAGCAGGGATGTCGCAATGGAACACAAACTGAAGATGCTTGACTCCAGTCAGGAGGCGGTAGAAATCTGAAGGTTTTATTTACAATTCATTCAGCCCTTTTATAACACGCTGTGCTAAAAAAGGCACATTATTGGTCCATAGGGCTGACACCTCTGCCATTGGCTCAGTAACAGAAATAGCAAACAACACCTGTTGTTGTGGGAAAGGAATATTTTTTACACAAGGTTGTTTTGGGAAAAATAAAAACCGTTGAAAAGTTTCCCTTGAGAAGAACTTAGGAATTCTCAGGCTCAGAAAATATCGAGTCCACACAGGGGCTCCACGTTTGGGTCAGATCTCAGGTGGCAGCTGATCCCCGTTGAGCTGGTACATCCCTAGTGACAGAGGCTGTTTTGGCATTGCAAAGGAGACCCTTCTGCCTGGCAGTGCCCTCACTGAAACATCCTCTGTGCTTATTTCTTTGCCGGGGTGGTATTTGCATAACAAGAATTTTGGTTTGCATCTGATCACGGTGCTCTTCAAGCTGGTAGTTCTGCCCCATTTCCCCTCTGAATTCACCAGTCCTTTTGCAATGGGATGTTGTAAGTGTTATAATGGATGTATATAGTGTTATAACTGCTCTGTTTTTTCCAGCTATGTGCCGTCCTTGTGACAACGTGGAACTCCTCATGGCCATTTGCAGCAGTGATTTTGGTAAGCTGGCTAAAGGGGAGTCATTCTGCCTTTAATCTATATTGATTATCTGGATTTATTTGCTGTTTTTCTTAAAATAATATCATGACTGTGCTCTCTGATCTGGGAAAGAAACTGTGGAAAAGAATCTGAATGGGAGGGCAAAGTGAAACCTGGAAGGGAGAAGCTTTGCTGCCAAGGTCCTAATTTCCTGCAGGTAGAAAGGTTATGAACTAAAGCTGAACTGTGAGCAATGCTGACAGGTGTGCTGCTGGCCCACAGGTGTAGCTGAGTCATGTGTGTAGATATACACTCAGGCTGAACGTGCTCGGTGTGGTCATTTTTATTGCCTTTGTCTGTATTTCCTTTTATCCCAATTATGAATATGCCTTTTCCCTCCCCTCACAGTTTGCACACTCCCCAGTTTTTTTTTTCTGTAGAGGCAGTGAGTTGTTTGCAACTTAGCTAAAGATTTCATGTGATTTAAACTTTTCTTCAGTGACATCCTGGTTTGGTTTCATCCCTTATTAGGAAACAGCACAGTTATGAGTCCCTAAGAAATAATAAGAAATAGCTATCTGATAATACATTAAAATCTTTTTCCATTTCTCTTAATAACGCAATAGATATTTTTTCCTTCAATCATGATTTGTTAGTTTTATTCCCACATTTTTGCACATGCACATTTGTACCTCTTTGATGAGCTCAAATAGCTAAAGCTGTAGAGCTGCCTCTCCCCATAGCCACAATTCCATTGCTGTCAATGTACCTACATAAAGAAATAAAACTACAAACTCCATATGCAACATTTAAAAACCCCACCAAATCACTGCTTTCCTACCAGGGCTTGCCATACTTTAAGGCTGCTAAAATCAGACATCAGCATCATGGTGCAAACACAAAACCAGTGCAGGGCGTGCTTCCTTAAGAGTGCTCCACAGCTGGTAATTTTTATTCTTCTTCCAAATGAATTGGTGCCATCCAGCCCGTTGTTTGTCCTGGAGGAAGGTGCTGGTTCCCAAGCAGGGGCTGTCCCCACCAGAGACTGACAGATGTGGGGGCCCAGGCACACAAAGGGGACCCTCACACTCACAGCAGCAACAGACCAGAAGAAACAGCCCTTTGAACTGACTCTATTTATGGCCTGACTTCCTTGCCCTGCGCTCACAAATCGCTATCATCAGCTTTTCTGATTAGAGCAAATAGCTGCTAATGAAAGTGTAAATGCCCCTGGGAGAGAATGGGGGCTTTATGGTTATCCTGGGCATGGGGGTCTGCAGTCACTGAGCCCCGAGCACTGCAGCAGCAGCTTGGAGCACCAGGAGCAAGTGCATTAGAGCTTGTCAATAGACTTGACTGCATCCGATTAAAAATGATCACTCAAAGAGGGAGCCAGAGAGCACGGACATCTGTTGGACAAAATTCTGGATTCACTTGGAAATGTAAATAAATGAGGAAGTTCTTGAAAACTTCTGAGGTAAGGTTTTGCTGCATCTTGGGTTGTTGAGTTTTCTGTACAAGTGTGAAGGAGTTTTGTGGCAGAAGGGTGATTTTGTGACCTTTCATTTTCTTAAGAGCTCTTTCTCAAATGGTGAATGTTTCTGTTTCTATGGATGTGGGATAGAAATTAATTTAATTAGTAGAAGATTAATTGATTGCTGTGAAAAACGGGGACAGTGACAATGATAAAGGTGGCTTCAGGACAACAAACACCTGTCAGATGGGATGCTTCATTCTCCATAGGATGGATGCAAAGAACGCTTTCAGAGACAATGGCTTCTTACACTTTCCTTCTAGCTAGGATCCTTCTGGGATAGAAGGTACATGTATGCAAAGTGATTTTTAAATAAGGCTTCAAATAAAGTCACTTTAAGAGTTCTGAGTGTTGTTCATCATCTCCCAAAGTGTCTTTTGGTGGATGGATGATACTGTCTTTTGAGAGGGAAAAAAACCACGAAACCTTTAAATGAAAAACATTTAACAACCTCTCATTTTTTTCTGACCAAGTCATATTCTGATTCTTTTTGAATCAGCCTCTGTTAGTGCTGTGAAAGGAAAAGCTCCAGAGTCCCCTGGAGTCAGGAAGGAGGTGTCTGTGATAATCATTGTCTTGGAACAACACAGACTGAAAAAATTAATCCCTGAGCTGACCTCTTGTCATGTGCTTTTTTATCCTCCACTACTTCACATTATCAACGTTTTTCCTGTGGTGTAGCTGGTTTGATAGCCATTAAAGCACAATTCCAAGGCTGTAGCACAACTTGTGTGGAGATCCCATGTGCAAAGGATGCAATGTAAGCTCAGAAATGTGTCCACGTGCAGGTAGAAGGTGTAAAAACTGCACAGCAAAGCTGCTCTCCACTTATTTCACTCAGTGAGCTCGTAGCACCTGAGCTGTTCTGCTGCTGCTCTGTAACCACCTCCTGTCTTCTTCACATCCAGTGGTGAAAGGATGGATCCGAAATGTCTCCCACGACTCAGAGAACCACATGTCCCAGGTGGATGTCAGTGTCCAGAGAGTCTACAGGCAGAAAAATCGGATTTTCCAGCAGGAGGAAGGGAGTGGGGAGTGGCGAGGCCCCATCAGGACCCTTCTGCAGTGTCAGGTGAAGAAGGGAGGGGGAGATTTCCTCTTCACTGGGAATGAACACTTTGGGGAAGCCTGGCTGGGCTGTGCCCCTCGCTTTAAGGATTTCCTGTTGGTTTACCAGGCTGCCAGGGAAAGGGGAGCCAACCCTTGTGAGTTTGAGCTCAACTGACGCGAGAGACACTTGCTGAGAGTTGAACAATTTCAGCCCAGTCTTGGATATTGAATCTGCAGCAAAGTTAAAAGCAAGGACTAAAGTTAACAATTCCACCCAAACTGGGACCAGGACCATTTCCTGAAGATAATGGCTCTGTGAGCCCTGTGAACTCTGATTTTTAACTCACATTAAAAATGTGAGTTAAAAAACTCACATTCTCTTTCTTCACATGTTCCTTGCCTCACGAAATAACTCTGGATTTTGGAGACAGTCTTTTGGGGAAGGTTAGAAGCAGCCTGTGCTCAGTGCTAGAAAAGTCTCTCTAACATCCCCTTGCTCTGTGTAAATTTGCTTTTTCTCTAGGTACTTTTCTTCCCTCCCCAGTCTCTGCTTGATTTCTCCTCCTTTACAGGCAAATATGAAAACTCTCTCTAACCTGGGAGGAAAAAAATACCTCTAAAGCAAAAAAAGCCCTTTCTTCACCAAGAACTCCTTGATTTTTAAAATGGAATGTAGTGCTGTAAAAAGTACATGCTCTTTTCTGACATTGAAAAGCATTAAGGAGTTTAATACAAGCACAGACAAAATGCAACTAAGTCACCTCCTTAAACTTCTGTTGAACTAATTTAGGATCAAGAATTGCTCATGATGATATTTTCACCTAAATTATCTGCCTCTTTTCAATTAGCTTTTATTATTTGGTTGGTGGCTCCTCCCACCCTCCCTTAGTGCTTTAGCTGGAATCACATAATTGCCTGTAGTTTGTGTAAATGGAATTCCTACACCGTAAAATGATATAAAATGTGTCTACCACACAGAGCCCAACAAATGGTGTGAATAAACCCATTATTTCCCATGTAAGGGCATCTGATTGCAGCCTGGGCAACACAGGGCTGACAGATGTGAGCCCATGACAGGGCCTGGAGAAAGCTGAATGAGGAAAACTCTGACAGGCCACAATTAATTGACTTTTGGAATGACTCCTCTTTTACACAGTTCTACTTGGCTGAGCAAGATTCACAAATTGCTGTCTTGAACTTTTTAATGGGACAAAATAGCTGCCAATAAAAGTCTAAATGACATGAGCTTTGAATAGGAGTCATACAATGACCACTCTGTGACACGTTTTTAACTGACATTAATTATTTGAGAAGTAGCAGCCACTTAATTGGGAGGGAATTAGGAAGGGGGGAAGAAATGGGAGGGAATCAGAGGACTGGGTACAGAAACACAGTCTGTTAAACACTAACCAAATACAGTTTTACTAAACTAGGGAATGTCTTGATAAGCATTTTTACATATATTCACAGAGAATATGATTTGGAGTCTAAGTCAGTTTTATTTTTGCCATGAAAAAGTAATCACAAAGCTGAAACAAGAGGAAATGTCATTAGCAAGGAGGAAAACAGACCTTGTATGAATATGATCATGCTGATTTCCCTGGGGCCTCAGTACCTGCTCAGGCCCCTGGCTGTAGTCACAGTCAAGTTTACACAGGCTTAAAATACCTCTTTGTCTGTTTTTGGAAACTGAAGTGAAGCTCTGGCAGACCTAATTGACCTCCTAATCCCAGGGATGTCATGGGATAAGTAGTGAAGATGAGGATTTCCCCCCTCCAGTTTTTGTAGCACCTATCTGTGTGAGTCTGCAAACTCTTCAGAGATTTTTTCCCCAAAACCCCCCTCAGCCCAACTCACTTGGAGAACTTCAGGTGGAAATGTTTAACTTGTTTCATGGATGCTTTGTTTGCGCTGATTTTTTAAGTCTATTGAGGCACCAAAGCATCTCCCTGCTGAGTTGTTTTCCACTGGCCACATGGGGAGGCAGCAGCTTGTCATTTCACTGGGTGGTACCAGGAACCATCATTTATTGCTGCTTCCAGGTGCAACTTGGGCTGGCAGATGCTGGATCTCACCTGAGGCTTTTTAAAGCAATCCCCCACTGTGTCTCTAATTGTCCATCTTGCTCCAGCTGATGACCATGGTTTTGGTTACCCAAAAAGGTCTCCAGTTTTGCTCACTGGGGAAGATGATTTCCTGCTCCTCAGTGAGGATGAAGCATTACTGATAATGGGTGTGCAGCTCGGGGCAAGGAGGCAGTTTAGGAGAAGTGCAGAGAACACCAGAGCTCTGCCTGCCCCTTCCCCAACTCTCCCAAAACCCAGTGAGTGATGCACTGAAAGAGCTGCCCTTGGTACCCTGTTGTGTCTTCCCTTCTGCCTCCCTCCCTGCCTCCACCCTGAGCAGAGAACAAAACATTCAGAGTTAGGAGTTACTGTGAGTGTTTATTGAGCTCAAACCATCACCATTCCCCAGCCAGCTCCAGCAGTGCTCCAGGCACATGGACAGATGGCACAAAATCCATGCTGGTGGCTGGGACAGCTACAAACAATAACACACACAGACTGAAGTACAGGGTTGATGTATCAGTATAATCAACAGGTTTGTAACTACGTAAGCATTTCTAAGTACACTGTTTTACTGATGCCTTTAATTGAAGAAAAGATTAAACATTCGTTTATTTTCGTTCAGCAACTGTTTTTTGATTTACTCGCACTTGTATATTAAAATGCAAATCACTGCACATCCTCACAGTGTTAACACCAGGAAGAGTTCTTCTTCTAGACTGAGTTGCTTTCTTCGTAATACTAAAAAGAGAATTACAATTAAAATATGTGCTCCCATATATGTCTCGTTTAAAACCAGTGCAGCTCTGACAGGTACTGCCCGAGTAAAACCACTCCAATTGTGTTGAAAAGATTTTAAAAGGATCATTTAACATGCAGTAACTAGTATTTTTCCTAAAGACACTAATATTTGTTATCAGTTACAATAGTTTTATCACACTAATGTTCCAATAGATGCAAGATACCTGAAGCTAACCAAGTCAACGTTTCTCAGAAGCCCAAAGACTGGTCCCAGTAATGCCAAGGTCATCATTTCCATCCCCATACCAGTCACTCACTTGAGAGCTGGACTTAGTGATCCTTGTGATCTTCCAACTCAGAATATTCTGTGATTCTCTGAATTCCAAATTAACAGAACTTCGCTCTATGACTTCTAGTCATCCATAGCACAAAAGAAAGCAGAACACAGGACCAGGGGCCCAGGAGAAGGCTCATTTCACTGCAGGGCACCTCGTGTTCCACATTCTTGGTCCTACACCAGTGTCCCATGTCAAGAATCCCACTTTATCCAACGAGGCAGGATAAAAGCTGCTCTTTACTTTGTTTGGGTGTCCTCCAGACTATGGCCACAGAAGCCCATAGACTCAGAGGGCAGTACTGACACCTCTTCAAAGCCAAGCAGCAAGGAACAGAGGGTGGGGACTTCCTCCACTGCACAGACTGCTGGAGCACGTTTTTGCCCACACCCAAGGGACAGAGAACTCCTTCAGCATCCTGCTGAATGGATCTGCAGGCCTGTGGCACAGCCAAGCAGCAAAAAGGATTTCTCAGAGGGAACTGCTCTTATCTTTCATTGCTGAAAAACTGGAAGGGCAGAAACCCCAGTTTGTCACCCATTGCTGGCTCCCAGCAGGACACAGCCTACTTCTGCACCTTTTGCAGCATCCTGCTCAGTCTGGGAGTTTTAGTGCTGACTGCTTTGGAAAGTGGAGACCCTTGACAGAGTAGAACTGCTCCAAAGACAGCCATGGCACTTTTAGATCCACCACCAATTCCATACCCTATTCTGACCAAAAAATTGGAAGAAATAAGACTTGTGCTATCCTTGACAAAGAACTGAGACTTTTACAAACCAAGTAAAAATAGAGAAACCGAGCCTGAACTCCAGACAGCCTCTGTCCAAGGCACTTTGGCTCATGTGGAATGTAGTCACAGAGGTTCCTTTAAGCTTTGTAACAATTCCCTGCCAAAGTGCCAGCAGTGGCTTTGTGTTCTACTTCACCAAGTGCTGTAAAGGGAGTTTTACAAATCAACGTCCAGGAAGGCTCCTGTGTGAGCTTCCCATGAGCTACAAGAAATAAGAGCTGGCCCACTAGGTCCAGAGGCACCAACAAGATACAAGCCCAATGACTATGAGATCCAAATACCTTGATTGCCTACAGATTGTTTTAAAGTTGTAAGTGACAAGTACAGATTTCTCTGTATCTGATGAGAACTTCTGAAGACATACCAGAACGCAGGTAAAGAACGCCAGGAGAATTAAAAATCCACCCCAGGAGGAATGGATGTATATTCTCCTTTGTGCTAATCCTCTGCATCTCAAAAGACTCACCCTGTCTGCCACAGGTTTAATGCAGAGAGGAACCAGCATTTTTCAGGTATTTGCAGGTATCAGGTATCTCTGTCTTGAGACTCCTCAAATTGGAGTCCTAAAACCATGCAAGAAATCCAATTTCTACCACCTGAACAACAAAAGATACATCAGCAGAGAATATCCCACCTCATAAAGAGGAAAAGCTTTATGACAGGAGACCCTGAGACCAGGAATACCCCCCTGAACTCCTCAGCACACACAGAAAAAACCCAGCACTGAAGAGCCTTCAGTGTGAAGATGTGAAGCACGTTCTGGGTCAGAAGATGACACTGAATGTTTCATCCCACAATCTTCATCACAGGATGCACACCACTGCTCTGCAGGATGTCTTCCTGACAACTCTCTGGTGTATTCTCAGTGTCTGGGCTGATGTCATTTGTTTCCTGGTGATTCTAATACCATTTCTATCCCATCAATTCTAAAAGTCTCTACAGTTCCATTCCGATGAGATCTGTCATATTGGCTTTTGTTACTCAGAGCCATAAAACCTGAACTTAGAGATTTCAACAGCTCTTTCTGTAGCTCTGGTGGAGTCACACACTGAGAACACCTGTATGGACAACAGTCCATGCACAGGCAAAAAGGCAGCAGTGAGACCTCCCTCAAAGCCTGAATTTGTCAAGGAATTCTTCCTGTTTCTTTCTCAAAGAGGTCATTGTTACCCGTGGAGCAGATTAATTCTGTTGCTCCTTTACAGGAAACCACAGAAGCCACAGGCGCCGCTGAAGACATTTAACAAGGATTTGCATCATAACTTTGATTTTAGGGCAATCAAGACCTTTGCAAATCATTACATTAGTAATGGTTTGTAATGGATACATTTAGTATCACCAACATTTTGCTAAATCACTATCTAAAGGCTTTAGCGATTCAGACCAAAGAACTGGCAGATTTCCTAAACTGCTTAAAAGAGACGATAATTTTCCTATCAAACAATCAATCTTTGAGACAGATTACCTGTGCTGCAAAGGAACTAAACCGAGACACAAGACCTTACTCTTTCATGTGACAGAGAGAGAGAACAGCATCACTGGAGAACAGCCAGAAGGCCGGGTACAAGGCCTCGCTGAACTGCGCCTTGAATTTATAGATCAAGCTGTTACTCTTCTCCCCCACCGCCATGAAAATCACAAAGCCCCCCTCGCAGTGGAGCAGCACCCCGATCTTGGTGGCCTTTGTGTTGGGCAGGCACTTCTCCACATCGTTGTGCCAGGAGGACAGTTTGGAGCCGAGCCACTCGACGCACCAGGAGCGGCCGTTCCTGCCCAGGCGGCTCTCGGGGCCCTGGCGCTCCATGCTGCCGTAGCAGATGCCGATGCCACAGAAGCTGCTCTGCTGCAGCTGCACCTCCCAGTAGTGGATGCCCCTCTTGAAGCACTGGAAGCCCAGCACCTGGCGGTAGTCGGTGAAGCGCTGGGGGTGGTACTTGTGACCAGAGGAGGTGTCTGAGATGGACATCCTGGTGTAGTTCTCAGACAGAACCATCGTGTTGTGAGCTGTGTTGTAATCCAGAGTGATGTTGGCAGCATCTGCAATGACATGCATCACTTGAAGGTACTGAAGAACAAAGTGTTTTTATTTATCCTGTCCAGCCTCAGCACTCCTTGGCATGTTTATATGCTAGCTCTGCTCTCCTCCTCAGTGCAGCCAGTCCTGAGGGCCACAGTAAAAGCTGCTGGGTTCAACTGCAGCTCTATGTTACAAAACAGGCAAATGGAGGGTGAGTGTTCTTCCTTCCTGCAGCCCCACAGGATCCCTCTATCACCCAAATACACCCTGGCAAAAGAAGGCGATTGCTGATCTGGCAGCAAAAGCTATGCCATGTTGTACAGCATCTTAACAAGCCATCATGGGCTCACTTAAGAGACTGCATTTCATTTAAAAAGAACCCAGTGCATTACACCATGTTTCTAGGCTACCCTAATGCTGTCTTTTTTGGGGAAACCAAAGTCATTATTTAAAAAAAACTTCATTTGTCTTCATAAAGATACACAGATGCTGAAGATTAATTTGATTCAATTGGCAAAAGAACCACTCAGAAACCTCCTGCCCCTTTTTTCTCCAGAAATTTCCTTCATTTGTAACAACCTATTTAAGCTAACAAAACCCCCTCAGAAGTATTTTTCTCAGGTAACTGCAGAGGACACATAATACCACTACAACAAGAGCAAAGTTCATATTTAAGGAGTGTAATGTTGGGTGTCTTACACTGCAAGAGCTCCACTCTTGATTTCTTCAGGAAGCTGTCAATGAGCTCTTTGGAAGCAGCAGTTGCAGTGGTTGGTGCTGTGGTTGGTGCAGTGGTTGGTGCAGTGGTTGGTGCTGTGAAAACAGAAGAAAAGAGAGTTTGGCCAGTTGGGAGGAGACCTCACATGTTTAACAGCCCATCACAGACACACCCAGGCTGGAGCTGATCTAGGTTAGCCTCCTGCTCCATGCAGGGTTAATTCAATATTAGCTCAGGCTGTTCACTGTCATGGCAAGTTTTGAAAATCCCACTCTCTGGAAAACTTCTCTCAGTGTTTGACTGCTCTTACAGTGTCCAGCAAGAGCTGAACTTCTGCTCAATATACTAACACTAATGACCATCCTACCATTTAAAGAGCAGTCAATGAAAATTAAAATAGGCATGAGGAAAGTTTGGACTCACCAACTTTAGCCGCTTTCTTTTTCTCTTCTGGAGGGAGAAAAAGAAAAAAGGAAATTTTGAGTTCTACTGGGAGGCAAAAGCCACTGGTAAGACTGTGTCAGCAGTAACACCATCATCATGGCTCTTCTGAAACTGCAATAGTAAAAAGCTGACAGTCCAGCAGGCTGAAGCCATGTGCAAATGTTGCAGCATCCCTCTTGTTAGAGGGTAGAAATGAGCTGAGACACAGACTTCGTGTTTATCACAGCATGAAAAGGGTTCTGGTTTGTTCCTTTACAGCTCAGCCATCCTGACCCCAACTGTTCACTGACTCTGGCTGCAGCAAGCTCCTGCTGTAGGTTTCCCCTGCAGCCTCTGAGTGCTGGTTATTTTCTGCTAAACCATGACTGTATATATTTGTTTGCAGACTCTGAATGCAGGATTTTACCTGGCCAGACTGTGACTGCAGGTCCCAGCAACGGGCTCTAACTGCAGACCCAGACTGACCTCACAGCACTGATTCTCTCTCCCCAGGATCCTCCTCCTTCACAATCCTCCCATCACCCACTAACCCACTCCTTTTTATCACATTTGTCTTTACTGGATACTCATCTTTACTGTGACTCATCAGGGTGAGGCTGTATTGTGTAATTAACAGAGCTGTTACTTATCGGGGGTGAGGTCACCTGCATTCCCTTCTCCTCCGTACAAATACCCTCACGCTGGAAAGCTGCACATCAAGCACAACTTCCATTTGCCTCCTATTTTACAGGGTCATAAGCCTGGAAGCAGCTTGATCTCCCCTCCAGGAGCAGTGTGTTCAGGCATGTAGAATACTCCTGTTGCCATGAGGAGCACTGACTAGTCCTTTCCTTTTTACAGCAGAGCTTTCAGTGCAGCAACAGGAGCTGCAGCTCCATTCCAGTCCTGCTTCCCCTGCACACGCCCCTGCCTGCTCCACACCCAGCACTTGGACCATGTGTCAAGAGCTCCCTGGAAGTAACTGAAGCTGGTTCTTAACATTTGCATTTGCTTCAAAAAGAAAACATGGAAGATCATCCACACAGGCTACAGTGCCCATTAATTCTGGTATCTGGACAAAATAGCACTGAAAGGCCCCAGTATAACCTGCCACAAAGACCATCATCCCAGCCCTAGACTAGAGGCAGCAAAATGTTTGAGTAAGGCTCCTTTAATCACCACTTACTGGTATCTGTCTCCTGTGAAGGGTTTTGAGCCGGAGGAACACTTTTCTCTTTGTGGGTCTGGGCTGTGAGGGAGGAAGAAAAAAACCAGAACATGAACAGATCCTAAGCAGAACTCAATACATACAAATCTATCAAACAAACCAAAAGGTGTTTGGCACAAATTAAAAAAACAAAACAAAACAAAAACAAACCTGCAACAACCAGAGGGTGGGGAGGCTCTGTTTTGCTTTACAGCCCACATGGACACCACTGCAGGCTGATGCACCTGTGTACCTGTGCAGTTCACCTGTCCAGCTCACACGGCATCCACCCCCAAATATCCCAAAGCACCCTCCCTTCCCTGCGCCAGGGTGCTCACTGCATCACCACCACAGCAAACAGCTCTCAAATAAACTCTTATTTAACAATAAAGCCATAGTTAGGACAGGATAATGTTCTGTAGCACTTACGTGGTCCAAGAGACTTTTTTCCAGCAAAAGGTTTGTTTGGATGAGCTGCTGGAGGGGCCTTGGTTTTCACAGGTTTGGCTGCAAGGGTGATAATTTACATTATGGTTTGTATGGCCAGGAACAGCCATGCATTAGTGAGGACATTTTTCCATCTTATTTTTCAGTTATACAAACAGAACAGAAGTGCTATTTGGCAGAGATGGGAGCTGCACAGCCATGCCCCAGTCCAAAAGATAATTTGGCTTAACCGAGTAAGTGGAGCTTTGTGCCACCACACTTACACAATCAGCACCTTTACAGCTGGGTAAGTGGAGTCCTGCCACTCTAAAGCCTTTCAAATCTCCTCTCAAATACACATCCTAACCACATCCAACCCTGCTACATAGTAACACCATAAATTACTCTAAAGGAAGAAAGGCTGAGCTCTGCCAGAAGGGTGTAAAATCATGATACTCATCAGCTTATCCAAGTACAGATAACAGTGAAGAAACACTTGCACGTTTTGTCTGCCAATTTAGCCCAGACTGTAATGTTTTTGTGTTGAAATGGAGCGCTGCAGAAGACACAATTTATATTAACCAACTGTATTTGCTGCATTTTATTTAAAAAATATATTTGGATCAGAGAGGAAAGATCCCTCACTTCAGCTCAAAGCAAAAGCAGAAAATGCCAATTTCCCCAGTGATACAGTACCTTCATCTTTTTTCTCCTTATTCGGAATCACTGCAGCTTTCACTACATCTTTGAGGATAATGGCAGACTGGTAAGTGGAATGCAACACATTTTGGTCCATTTCAACTACAGGAACAAAAGCCTCTTTCATTGATGTTTGTTGCAGTGCTGATGCTCTCTGAAACGACAAATGAGAGACCACCTTGTGTAACACACAGAGAAAAATACAACCAACTTACTTTAAATGGGGTGGAGTTTGTACATTCATCTCAAATTCAAGGGAACAAAGGCTACAGTCAGACACAGCTCACAGCAAAACTCCAGCAGCAGCTCAGACACCTTAATGCCCACGGGTACCTGAACCAATGACTAGACAGGTGACAGCACAGAGCTGCCACACCTCACAGAGGTGACTCCTGCCCAGTGACCCCTCTGCTTGTGGCAGAGGCAGTGGCTGAACTGGGGGAGTTACCAGACACCCCTTCAGCATTCTTTCACTGATATTTGTGTACATCCTTTGACAGCAGGTTCTTGCACACCACTGCATTTCCATTTGACTGGAAGTCTCTGGAGAGCAGGATGATCACAGCAAGTTTTTGTTATTCTGCATTCTAGAATGAAGAATTGGATTCACGTTTAAATGATACATTACCTTCAAAAACAGAACATCATCACTTTCAGTTAGTGCCATCTCAATCTGATCTTTGAGAGACTGAATTTCACTCTTCTTATTTCCCAGAACACTGTAAATATAATCAAACTTATTCCAAACTCTCTTTTCTTCCTCTGTAATTGCTTTCATGATTTCATTTTCTTTTGCTTCAATTGCAGCTTTAATTTCTGAAAACTCATTTCTGATCAATTCCTTCTTCCTTGAAGCTGTCTCCTGGAGCAGACAAGAGCAGACAGGCACTGGTTTCAAAAGAACAGTTTGTAAACAAAATACTCTCAATGCTACTGCACAAAAGCCTCTGAGGAACATGTGGGCTTCTCTTCCCTGAAACAAGCAAGAGAAGAGCTGTAGATTTCTGTGTGGTTTGGAAAGAAAACTTCATTCACAAGGAATGGAGCCCATTCTCAGTGGCATCCTCACATGAGGGTACAAAACCTTGCACAGTGCCTGGTTTACTCCCATCTCCCACAGAGCTGCCTGGCCCTGCCAAAATGCCTCTTTTCTGTTCCTTCCTAGTAACACCTTTTCCTGCCAGTGCAGCCTCAGTACTACAGCCGTTGTCACAAGGGTACAATCACCAACACCGCGCAGCGGCCAGTGCGTGCCAGGCAACCTGAGAGCACTCTGAACAGGAGAACAGAGAACAGAGCACAGAGAGAGCAACTCTGAACACTTCCCCACTTACAGCAGTTTGGTTCTGGTTTGTTTTCACCGTGTTCATTGCCCGGGCAGTCCTTTCACCCTGGTTATGCAACTCCATGAGTTTTTTCTTCAGCGCCGACTGCAAGAGGAGAGACCAGAAGGTATTTCAGAGAGGCAGCAGTCATGTCTGCTCTCAGTTTTAAATACTCTTGTAAGCATTTAGTACTCTCAGCTTAAAACCTACCTTCCCTTGAACCTTAGAGAGTGTAAGAGTACTGTCCTGCACACTGTGGCTTGTGGCACCCACAAGCTCCCCACCTCTCCCAAGAGCAAGATGCCATTATTGACATTCTCTTCACAAAGCACCCGGTGCTTTCATCAGCACAGCAGTTCTCATGCTAAGAATAAATGTTACATTAGCTCTCAGGTTGGACTTCAGGCACGAACTTGATGCTGCTGTTCACCCCTTTCCTTTTGAGAATTTTCTCAGACGTGATTTACCTGTTCCTTTAATTCAAGATTCTGCTAAGCTCAGTCAGGGCCAAGTTCTGCAGCTAAGCTGTGCACACACTCACTGAACAGACGGGAGTTTGGCCACCTAAACTTTCTCAGCATACTTTACTCACCCATGCTGATTTTCAGCTGTGCTGGAAAATATAAAGGCCAAGTTTCCTTCCCTTCCACTTTGTGAACCTCTTTCTGGCTTTCATCTACATACTTGAGATCTCCCTACGACACCTTTATAATTCTTCTTCTTAAGAACATCTGCAGAGGAACATCAGCCCCTCAGAGTGTGACAAGCCCCGGCAGGGAGCAGAGCGGCAGGGGAGGCTCAGAGCTCTGGGTGATGCCACAGAGTATGGGAGAGCCCAGCCCACCCCAGGAGCTGAGAATCAGCTTCCTGACAGCGCCTTTCCAGACCCCTGCTCTTGAGCAACATCTTGGAGAGAGGGGGAAAACGCAAGGAATGACTCTGAGGATGTGCCTGAACACATGCTGGAGGGCAGACAACAGTTTATCAATGCCAGACACGAGATTTACAGCGGATGGCTTGCTCTGGCCTCCACTCCGCACTCCAGAGCGGCTCCCCAGGCACCGAAGGAGCCAAGGGGCACTCCGGGGTGCCCTTGGGGAGGTGTTCCAGCCCCGGGGGCCACCGGCCACCCCCGCCCAGCCCCGGCTGCTCACCTGAGCAGCGGCTTTTGCCTGCTCCAAGTGGCTGGTGGGGCACAGCTTGTGCCCGAGCAGGCAGAGGGAGCAGATGCAGACGCCGTGCTTGCTGCAGAAGAACTCGAAGAGCCTGTTGTGCTGCGGGCACTTGCGCAGCTGCAGGTCGCGCAGGGGCGGGCAGAGCTGGTGGTCGCGGAACGCGGGGCTGTCGCGGTGCGGCCGCAGGTGCTCGGCGCAGAAGGACGCGGTGCAGGTCAGGCAGGTCTGCACGGCTGGCGCCTCCTGGCAGCTGTCGCAGGGCACGGGGGGCTCCTCCCAGCACCCCCCCGCCTTCCCGTCCCCATACTCATTTTCCTCCTCCTCTTCCTCGTCCTTAATCCCGGCGCGGCCCTGGAGCTGCTCCACCACCCGGCACAGCACCGTGTTCTTCTGCAGCTGCGGGCGGCCCGCGAAGGTGGCCCGGCACTGCGGGCAGCTGAAGCCCCCCGAGAGGCCGGCCCAGGTGAGGTCCAGGCAGGAGGCGCAGAAGTTGTGCCCGCAGGGCACCGTCACGGGGCTGCTGAAGAGGCAGAGGCAGATGGAGCAGGTGAGGTCCTCCTCCAGCCCCGACAGACCCGGCTCCGACTCCAGCGCCGCCATCGCCGCGTCCGCAGCTGCCCCAAAAATCAGAAACGAAAATGAACTCGGAGAAACGAAACTACGGCTGGGGCTTCCCGGAAAATTACGTGTCTCATCCCCGCCCCGACGGGAGGGGCGGTGGCCGGGGGACGGACCCTGCGGCGCCCTCCCACGTCGGGGCCGGCCAGCCCCGAGGAGCCGGGGGCTGTGCCCGGGGAAACGGGACCCCGGGACGGGACGGGGCGGGACCCCCGGGACGGGACGGGACCCCGGGGCGGGGACGG
>JBBMKD010000054.1:4232631-4243267 GCA_037834095.1 Argya squamiceps | reverse complement strand
GACGGGGCGGGCCGGGCGGAGGGCTCCGAGCCGGGGTCGGGGCAGCGTCACTCGGAGGTGCCCGGAGGCTTCGGGGTGGGTTCTGCCCCGCAGCGGGACGTTCGGGGTGCCGTGCCCACCCGCGCTGCCCCCGCTCCCGGCCCGAGGGAACTCGGGACAGCCCAGCGCTGTCCGGCCGCTGCCGCGGTCACCGCGCCCGGGGCTCGGGAATGGTGTGAACCCCAAATCCCCCCGAGCACCTCCCCGGCTGCTCCGAGCTGTGGGTAACCTGGCTGCTGGAGATCCTACGGACTCATAGGACGGTTTGGGTTGGAAAAGACCTTGAAAATAATTTGTTTGTAACAGCTGATGTCAGTTCAGTGTTCTTAAAGCACACAGGTTACTGCATTGTGATTGTGGAAACCATCTCAACAGAAGATGCTTCCTCCAATTTCTTTTTCTTGGTCAAACTGTTCAATAATCACTGTTTCTAACAGGAACATTCATGCTGAATAGCAACATGGCATTTACTGCCGTCTTCACTAACTTGACCCCAAATTCTTCCAGTAGTCTCTTCCTCTTCCGTCTTCTGCCCTGTCTGCCAGTGTCCCAGGGACTTCCTTGGAGCCCTCTATATTTCTCCACCCTCTATATTTCTTATCCCGTGCTGGCAGCAGGGATGAAATGGAGCAGCCTGGCACGAAGTCTGTGACCCCTCAATAATTTATACAGAGCCTGATGGGCTGCAGCAGCAGGAGCTGTGTGCTCTCAATTCTTGTCCAGTGGGCAAAGAACACCTTGTGTGGAGGACTGCTGAGGTTCCCTTTAATGTCATTCAAAAGTATTAGCAGGCAATCTTGTTGGTCTTAGTCCTCGGGGACCTCCAAGAATGTCCAGAAGTAACACAGAACCACATAATCACAGAGTGAACTACGTTGGAAAAGACCTTTAAGATCATCTAGTCCAGCCTATGATCTAACCTAACACCTCCTCATCAACTAATCCACGGCACTGAGTGCCATGCCATGTCCTGTCTTTTTTTAAACACCTCCAGGGACGGTGACTCCATCACCTCCCTGGGCACATGATTCCAGTGCCCAACCACTCTTTCAGTGAAGAATTTCTTTCTAACATCTAACCTAAACTTGCCTTGGTACAATTTAGGATTGTGTCCTCTGATTCTGTCAGTTGTTGCCTGGGGCCTCACCACTGCTGAGTACAGGGGGAGAATGACCCCCTGCTCCTGCTGCCCACACTGTTCCTGATCCAGGCCAGGGGCCACTGGCCTTTTTGGCCACCTGGGCACACTGCTGGCTCATCTTCATGCTCGTTGTATAAAGCACTAAAAAGAAGCAATGGATGGGTGGTTTGCTACAACTGAAATCAGCTCCTAACCGGTTCTTTTGGAATATTAAATTAAATCTGGAGAATCATGTAAAGCTATGCTGCACAGATAACGTGGACTTGTACCTACATCAGTTATCCCTCCAGCCTTGTAACACTCCTTCAGGATAAGCTGCAGAGGGGTTGTGTGTCACAGGGCTCTGAGTCACTGCTCAGGAACAGACACAAGTGCAGAAAGGACAAAGGAGGCATCTGGAGCTGCAGGGCTGTGACAGGAGCAAAAGTTCACAGAGCAGCTCTGTCAGATGCTGGAGGGTGGAGGAGTTTCTAGGAGATGGGCACGGTGCCACAGGTTTACAGTGTGGCTGGGATACGATCAGGACTTTGTAACTGCTGTCAGAGGGAATGCAAACACCCGACGGGAGGTGGCTGACAGTGACTGCAAGGCCACATTCTTAGAGAGCTATGCTGTGCATCAGCTGGGACCAAGGAGCTGCTCTTAATGTCTGCATTTTTTATTTTTCCCTAGGTGAACAAACACCCTGTGTTGGGAAAGATGAGACAGGAGAAGCTTACAAATATGATGCCTGACAAGAAATACTGAAAATATAAAACTTGTGAGTGAAATAGAAATGAAAGTTAGCTTTGAGATGTAGGCATGGCAGGCAGGAAGCCGGTGATTAACTGGGAGATGGGTTAAGTGACAACAAACAAAGGGACACCAAGGGACCCAAGGGAGTAGCCCCCACCAAGGTATCAGGGAAAAGACAGATATGAAAGTAGCCTTTAGAGTTTAGAATCCAGAGTGATATGGTAACATAGCAGTTCTCACAGGCTGTGTGCAAAGTCTGTAGGTTTTGTATCTCGCACGGGTTGGTCACTGTAAATTAGAATATTCAACACAAAAGGAGATATAATGTATTGTAACAAGGTCCTCGTTCTCTTACCTTCCCTCGCTTACCCCTGCCACCTCTCTTACCTCCTACCCTCTTGTGCTCCCACTCTCTCTCTCTCTGGGACTTCCCCTCAGCCCAGGCTGGTGCTGTAGGCAAGGCCCCTTTTACCCAAGACCCTGGCAATAAAATCACGTGTTTTCAGAGTGTCTCAGGCTGGCAGAGTTCCCTCTCCCTGCCGTCCACGGATGCTCTTACAACCCTGGGTTTATCTGGACTAAGCTTCTGACTCAGCAGCTTCACTGTATTTTCTGTGCCACTGGTGGTATCAATGATACAGACAAAGGTATGCAAATAAAGAGGGTAAATACACACCCTCAGAACTGCAGCTTTTGCTTCTGGAGCACAGCACAGGATTTTTAGAGCTCAGATGAGCAATTTATGTTCCTCATTGTCAAAAAGGGCTTGGAGGAAGCCCAACCACTCCTGTTTGTCTAAGAGACAAAGTTTCGACATAAAAAATTACTGCTACCGTTTGAATAGCTACTGAAGTTATTACTCTTTTGCTTGCAAATACTTGAGAACTTCCTGTGATTCTGAACTAAATCTAACCCTTTGCCCAGACACTGCACATTCAAAGTGCCTCACAGAGCCCAAGCAGGGCTCCAGAAGCACAGTGGGATAATTTGTACCTGGCATTCCTGCCCCCAGCAAAGGGCTGCCCAGAGACAGGAAAGCCCCAGGGACACAAAGGCAGCAGTGAGGGTTTGTTCAGTGTTTCACCACCTCCGTGTGGGATTCACATGCACATTGTCCCATCCCAGATTCCTCAGGGGTGGATGGGACAGGGAGGGCTCACAGCAGCTCTCTCCTTGCTGCCTGCCCTTGGTCTGGTCTGAATTGAGCAGTAAAGCAGCAGTTTCACACAAATTTGGTAACAATGGGTGAATAAAACTCAAGATTTTACCTTCAAAACACCCTCTCTCAGAGGTGTATTTGTTTCCAGCATCACTTGTTTGGCACAGCCAGAGCGACTCTGCATCCATTTAAATTCATGCCCAAAATGCACAGCAGGCAATGGAACAAGAGGTGCAGTGAAACAGTTGCATTTAGCTTTTGCAACTTCCTAAGAATTGACAAGTAATGATTTCCCCTGGAAAAACAACATTTCCATTAATCCCCACTGTCTGAGCATGGCTGTGCTCGTGTCTGACACCTTCTTTTCATCCAATTTGCAACAACAGCCACATGAATCTAACTAAACTTTTCTCTAAAAAAACAAATCCTAGCATGAAATAATGGCATCTGAAGAGAACCACAACACATAAATTCAGTTTACTTGTATAAAAATGATTCCTTCACAAACAAGACATTTTAACAGGGCTGATGCAAAAATGCACAGTACTTTGATGGATTCATGCACTAGGTCAGAGTACATGACAGCTAAACCATAATGCACAAATTTTCAGGTGTTTGTTTGTATCTAGGGTTGGGTTTTTTCCATGTCTTCTCTGTAGGAGTCCACCACCTAGGACAGGGATTATCTGAAAGTTTAAGACTTGCCAAGGCTCCAGGGGTAGAAGGTGCCCCCTCAATGCTAATATTATTAGAGCTGTTAGTGCAGTGCCTTGCCAGCACCTGGTGACCCATTCTGCTGCTGGAAAGGGGAGAAGAAAGGCAGCACAGACACTTCAGCACTTACAGGGCAAGAGGGTTTGCTCTAAAACAAATAAAGGCTTTCATAGCCTACACAGATTAACACAGTGGGACACAGTTGTGCCAGGGGTTCGTGTTAAATTCCACTGGTTCTAAGCAAAGTTGACAGTTATCAATGCTATTTATCTGGCTCAAAATCACAGAAGCTCAAAATCCACAGGCTTTTCTGGACATGTTCAGGTGAACTCTTTAAGTAAAGAGTTACTTTACTCTTTAAAGTAACAGCAAAGTCACAGCATTTGTATGATGCTTGGCAGCAGCAGAGGGCAAGATGTGCACATCAACAATACTTATAATTAATTTTTAAATGAAAGTTAACCTCTGGCAGTTATACAGCTCTAGCCAAACCCAGACATTTAAATAGTTACTCACAGTAGAGGGTTGTGTTTTATCTTTTAATCAAACCATTCCAGACCTGCAGCTTGTTACAGTAGGATATAAATATTCAAACCTAACAGATCTATATTAGACTTCCTATAATAAACAAAGTTTTCATGTACTACATAAAAACACAGCCTAAGGGAAACAAAGTGTTTTTCTTTTGGCCTACTTCTTTTTAAGACAGTAATATCCACCAGTGCAACTGCCCCCCTCAGAACCAGAAGGCAGCATTTCACAGAACACAGCTGTACAACTGTTCACATTTTCTCACATCCTGGATGTTCCGTTCTCAATGCTGGATCCATTAACTGGAGGCTCCACAATCAGTCTTGGCTCTATCAGTGCATCCCAGCTTTCAGTGATCTGAAAACAAACCACAGGCAGCACTCAGCAGGTGCCAGCAAGATGCAGTTTCTCTGCTGTGAGGCTTTTGCCTAGACCTGACCAACAGCACCACTGAACCAAGATCACAGCTCCTCCTGTGAGTCACTGATCCTGCTGATGAACCTCAGCCTGCCTGATGTCCTGGCTAAGGAAGGGTGCAGGTAAGAACAACAGTTTTGAAATGAAAATCTGGCAAGAAAGGATCTCTATGAGACATGATGTTGTTTATTAGCCAAAACAAGAGGTTTGATGAGTGGCTGTGACCCCAGTTAATTGAGTAACATGCAAGAACTGATTATTATGACATAAACATGCACATTCTTGCCAGAAAGGAACAATTATTTTTGCTTCCATTGATTCAAATCGGGTGCATGATTAGGAAGGGAATGTCCCTGAGGTGGGCAGAGGCAGCAGCAGGGCAGGGGGCAGCTCTGCAGAGCTGGGGCAGCACTCACAGCAGCCCCACGTACCTTGGTGTCCTGAGGCACGGCGTACTCGATCAGCTCCACTCCGTCTGCACTCTGGTACACCAGGTCAAACTTCCCCGGCTCCTTGGCAACTGAAAAACCAAACAACCAGCTCCAGGAACTACAAACCAGAGAAACTTTGAGTGTTTACCACAAAAGCTGATCAAAACCAGTTTGGCTTTGGGTTTATTTTTTTGTGTTCGGTGTCGGGGTTCACAATTGTAACAAAAAATCCTGAGGTAAAACTGAATACTACACACCAAAATTAAGGTAATTATCTGACTACTCACATCAGAAAGTCAACAATATGTTGCTGAAATTTGAGAAGAATCCTTATGTGACAATTCATTAATTCTGGTTTAAATGGCAACTGGAGGATACACAGTTTGAGAAACATTCATCATTTCAGGTCTCAGGAACTGCACTTTATCATTGCAGGGACTCACTTCCACACCCACTGAAGATACACCATTATGACCTCACATTGTCTCTGCAGTTCCAGAAATAATAACAGAAATAAAGAAATAATTTCTTTCAGAAAATGATACCACAGTAGAGGTGAGTTACTGACCACTCAAACTGACTGAAAAAAATATTCTGTAAATACCCATAAGCATCTTTCAGTTCAACTAGCAAGGGTTAGAACTTGTCAATTTAATAGACTTTTTGTGGAGGGAATGAGGAGGGCAGGGGTGTGTTGAGAATGAACCCAAGGAGATTTGGAATACTCCTGAAAGACAAAGTGTTCCCTGGATTTCTGGTTTTCCAGGTGACAGCACATGACAGCAAGCCCTTGGTGTCCCCAGGTACGTACATTGTCCTGCTGATGTTGAAAGGATTTCAAGTTCAATCTGCTTATTTTCAGCATTCCAACTGATTATTTTTGCCTCCTTCACAAAGCAACAAGAAAAGAATCAGGTAAGACACACTTCAGCACTGGATAACTATTCCATATTTAGAACCAGTGTGCTACTTGATTGCTGCAGGGGAAATAAGTATATTTGGCTATTGAATTTTCCAGTCTCCATGTACAAAATCTGCAAAGAATTAATGCTCAGCAATCTGCAACTACTGGCATCAATAAACCAAAGTTACTCATTGTCACCAACTTTGCAGTTTAAATCAGTACTTAACCAGAAAACCAAGTTATGTGAAGTAGCAACAAAATTTTACTTGCACCAGTTTTAAAAACTTGCCCTGACTTCAAATAGCAGTAGACTCAAATACAGCTGCATTTTTCTACTTGAGGGTCTGCATTTTTTGTCATCTCTAAAATATAAATGATTATTAATAATCCTTGTAGTTTGGTTGTTTGGTTTTGGGGTTTTTTTGTTGGTTTTTTTTTTTTGAGTAACAGCTACCCCTTTCAAATTTTCAATTAGTTTTGGCTTCTGGAGTTTTGATTTTTACTGCTGCACCAGGAATAGCCTGTGGAGTCAACTGGATGCAAGGAAAAACACTGGACAATATCAAAGTATCTAAGCCATACCTCAACTATCATAGTTTTGTGAGTGAATGAAGGGAAGAAAGAAAACCAGTACCTTATAGTCTGAAACTTCAGGACTGTAATTTTCAGTTAGTTCCAGGTGCTGTTGAAAGAAATACAAGTAACAAACTGAAACCTTTCCCAACCTTTGATGATTCCACCTACATCCAGACAGTTTCTTCAGCAAGAGAAAAGTGCAAGAGCCAAGTCTCCTACTCCAGGAACACAATGCCAATCCTGGTTCCAGGTAGACTTCCAGGACTTGCTGCTCTAAAGGATTTATGTTCAGGTCAGGCTCTATGAGAAGATCAGGGAGATGGATCCCAGTCTCCTCAACTCCAGGGATTTAATTTTCATTTACTTTTTTATTTTGCAGTGCAGTGTAATTATTTGTATGGTAAGACTTGCAATAACATTTACATGGAAAATCACATTGAGATGACAGCAGAGACAGCATTTCTTATGTTATACAAATACAGAAAGTCTAAAGAAATCCATTTAACTTCTGTATATGCTCCAAATATTTGTAAAAATCAAAGCCAGGCTTTACAACAAGTGAATTTCTTAGAGAAGCTATTAGGCCAGGAACTTAAGAGTGGACCAAATGAAGCAATTTTAACCTACTAACATTCAGTATTTCCGGAGTTCTTTACCTTAAAGGCAATTCTTTCTCCCACTTGGGGTGGAGCAGCTAGAAGAGGTAACGCACTATAGTCTCTTTTGGGAACCTCCACGGGATTCTGTGAAACAAAGAGTGACCCACAGATTTCATTACTGTATCAGTAAAAGCAGAAGACAATGTTCATGCTGGATGGATTGCAAGAAGCTCTGAGAAGAGCAAGGCACATTCTTTGTTTTTATATACATAATACAATCAGTTTACTGTTGTTTCACAAACACATCCTCAGGCTGACAAATGGAATTACAGTAAATAAAAGTAAAGATCAGCCTTTATCCCACTAAGCTATTTCTGCTGCTATGAATTAGCCTCATCCTATAAATTCTTTGTGCAGTTCAAGCTGCCAGAGAAAGGTGACCTCTGCCTGTGTCAGTCACTCACCTGGACAAGGACAGAAGTGTTTGTTGCAGCTTCATTTAAGTGCCTCTGTCTCTGGCCTTCACTGCTGTAGTTATAGAAGAAGCCAGGGTTTGCTCCTCTCCCATGGCCCCTCATCATCCCACGAAACCCACGGCCCCTAGGTCCTCTCCAGAAGTTCTCCTCTCCCATTCCATGCCCCCTTCCACGGCCTGGGCTGGCAAACAGTCCTTGGGCACTGGCTGGCAGCTGTTTAGGGCAGCTCCTTGCTATGGAATTATGCAGTCCAGCACCAGCTGCAGACTTTTTAATGACAAGTGTGTCTGAGTCTGAACTATCAGAGTCTGAAGAGGAGCTCTTTGCTTTGGGAGCCTTGGTGCTGGCTTTTACAGCCACCACGTGGTTTGGCACTGATTTTTCCTTTGCAGTGCTGTCTTGTGCTGGTGTCACATTCTCATCCTCTGTACTTGAGTCAGAATCTGAACTAGAAGACTGGGGTTTTTTAGCATTTTTACTAATTGCAGTCTTAGTCGTTTCAGTGTTAGACTTTACAGTCACTTTATTATTTTTCACATCAGAATCTGAAGCAGCTTGGTATTTGTCTTTGGGAGGTGTCACCACTACAGGTTTATGGGAAGATTTATTTTCCTTTACATTTAATTCACTGCTGTCACTATCAGACGATGTGCTGGAGGAATCTGAAGCTCCCACCCTCTTTTTCCTGGACTCTGTTGTGATCTTTTTGGTGCTATTTTTACCAGAATTTAGAGAAAAGCTCTCATTTGCCTGTTCTAAAGCCATCTTTGCTGTAGCAACCTCTGCCTGCTTTTCATCCTTTTTTGTTGCCAACTGCTTCTCTCTCTCTGTTTTTTTCATCTTTTTAGAATGGGAAGTAGAGGTCTCTTCCTTACCTTCTGCAAGTCTATTTCTTCCCCTAACTTCTTCCTTTCTTTTTCTTTTCGTGTACCTTTTCTGAGAGTCCCAAGTATCTACAGAAGTCTCTTCCCTACAAGAGGAATACTCAAGGTCATGCTTCTCCTTTTTCTTTTTTCTTTTATGCTTGCTTTCATTCCTAGAGAATTCTTCCTCATCCTGCTTGTGCCTGTGCCTTTTTTTGTCTTCTTTTGTAGTGTAAATAAAGCCGTCATCTATCTCTTCATAATCATCTGCAACAATCTCTTCCAATTTTACTCTGTTTAAAAAAATAAAAACCAAAAGCCACCGTTCACCATAATGAACACTTTTCCCTACATGAAAGCAGCTCAGGCAAGTTTCCCTAGAGTGAAGATGCTCCAGCTCTTCCCGGGACTGTCTGGAACCCTCCCCTGCAGGCACAGGCTCCCCTTCCATCTTCGGGAACATTTCCATCCCTTCTGGACGTGCTGGGGTGTCTCAGCTGTTGGGAATCAGTGCCCGTGGGCACCTGGCTCCCGTTCCACCGTCCAGGGAAGGAAGAGCTCAGTCCCCTGGGAAGCCCCTTCCCTGCCTCATCCATGTGGGGATTGACAGGATCCCAGCACGGGTCAGGCTGGAAGGGACCACGGTGGGGTCAGCTGGTCCCACCTCCCTGCCCAAGCAGAGTAATCCCAGGGCACAGGGTTGTGTCCACAGGGCTCTGGAATATCCCCCGTCAGGGAAACTCCACATCTCTCCGGACAATCTGTCCCAGCGTGCGGTCCCTGCACAGGGAAGAAGCTCTTCCTCAGGGTCAGGTGGAACCTCCTGGGCACCAGCTCGTGCCCGCTGCCTCGTGTCCCACGGGTCGGCACCAGCGGGCAGAAACCGGTCCGGCCCCTCAGACACTGATGAGGCGGTGTGTGGGACTGAGCCTGATCCCGCTAGCCCGGCTCCAGTCCTGATCTCGGGGACCCAGCCCTGCTGCCCTGATCCCGGTCCGGATCCCGCTCTCTCTGTGCGATCCCGCTGTCCCGGTCCCTGTCCCGATGTCCCGGTCCCTATGCCGGTCCCTGTCTCTATCCCGCTGCCCCTGTCCCTGTCCCGATCCCGGTCCCTATCCCTGTCTCGTTATCCCGGTCCCTGTCCCTGTCCCGTTGTCCCGGTCCCTGTCCCTATCCCTATCCCTGTCCCTATCCCGTTGTCCCGGTCCCTGTCTCTATCCCGGTCCCTGTCCCTGTCCCTGTTCCGATCCCGGTCCCTGTCCCGATCCCGATCCCCGTCCCTGTCCCTATCCTGGTCCCTGTCCCGTTGTCCCGGTCCCTGTCCCTATCCCGTTGTCCCGGTCCCTATCCCGTTGTCCCGGTCCCTGTCCCGATCCCGGTCCCTGTCCCTGTCCCGTTGTCCCGGTCCCTGTCCCGATCCCGGACCCTGTCCCGATCCCGGTCCCTGTCCCTGTCCCGGTCCCTGTCCCTGTCCCGGTCCCTGTCCCGATCCCGCTGTCGCGGTCCGGTCCGTACCGCAGCGAGTCGTTGTCCCGCACGAGGCGCGCGCTCTCGGCGGGCGGCAGCAGCGCCCCCTGGAGGAAGAGGCTGAGGCGGGCGCGGCGGCTGAAGCCGAAGCGATGGCGGATGAGGCTGAGCAGGTCGGTGACCAGCCGCGCCTGGCCCGGCTCCAGCAGCAGCCAGCACAGCGCGCAGTCCGGGCTGGCCGGCGGAGGGTGGTCGAACATCAGCCGCAGCCGCACCGGGCCGCCGCCGGCCGCCATCATGGAGGCGGAGGAGGAGGAAGCAGAAGAAGTGTTCTTTTTGTTCATTATCGTGTGGGAAAAGAAGTGGGTCTTGTACTAATTCATATTAAGGACTGACAGTAAGATCTAGCGAAGGAAAACCATTAATGTTGGCCATTAGCAAACACTGCTTTTCGTCGATCAGTGAATTTGGCAGTGAAAGGGTTAAGACCAATGAGGCCCACAGAGCCAGAGCTTACACCGGTTTCAGTAGTGTGAAGCGGAACATTTGATTTTTACTTCATCTCCAAGACTTATCTTATCTGA
>JBBMKD010000054.1:4215320-4232531 GCA_037834095.1 Argya squamiceps | reverse complement strand
GGAGGAAGAGGCGGGGAGGGCGGGCAAGGGGGGCGGGGCCGCAGGGATCGAGGGGCGCCGGTCCCGTGACCACGGGAGCTGAGGGAGCGATGGGGCCGCTCCGGGCTGGGACCGCGCTGTCCGTGCTGGTGCTGGCGGCAGGTACGGGATGGGCTGGGAGCGGGGAGCGGGGCCTCCGGGCATGGCGCTGCTGTGTCCCGCTGCCGGGCTGAGCCGCGGGAAATTCCGCTTGCCGAGGTGGCGATCGGGAGGGACGGAGAGGGTGGCGGGAGGCCCGGCGGGAGCAGCAGAGCCCGGCCACCGTGGCTTGGAAAAGCCTTATTGCGCCTACACCAGTGCGCTTGTTGCCGTTTGCCCTGGTCCCTGGGATAAAGGGACGGAGAGTCAATGGTCTGTTCCGTGTCCGAGATGGGCAGTAGACTGACTGTGTGAGGTGACCAGACTTTACTGACTTAAAGGAGTTTAAATTATATTTTGGATTCCTTTAGAAGTGGCCCTCTGTCTGTCTGCATCTCCCCTCCTTGGGGACTGTGGGGTGGTGCGGTCTCCGCAGACGCCCGGATCAAAGTCTGGGATGGGCTCGGTTGGTCGGGCCATGGGGCCAATAACGCCAAGGCTGCGGGTTCTGTTCCCGTGCTAAACCCTTCACTACACGCTTCAACTCGAGCTTTTTAGGTCCCTTTCAACTCAGAATAGTCTGTGATCCTTGTCGAAATCGCAACTGGTTGGGGAGTTATTCGATTTGGGTTAGTAGGGTTGTGCTTTCAGCCCAGGCCTTGAAAACACTTCAAGAACAAGTTATTCCAGCGACTGGGCTGTTATTCCGGCGGCAGCTCTAACGCCAGGCTCTGATAAGGAAGCACTTAATTACACACTTCATTCATTGACGGTAACTCAGCTGGGGTGGGGGTGTAAGTATAGGCAGGCTTCTTATAGTAATTTGTTTTAATAGTAGTAGCACTTCTAATTATCACACCCAAGATTGAAATGTAATGTTTTGGAACAATTCTGGTGGAAAGCCCAAAGCTGAGCCTTTTTACCTAGCTGCTTGTTATTTTTATTTCCTCTCAAGGGTATGTTCTGAGGCAGCCCCCGGAGCCCAAAGAGCTGTGGGGATATGTGGAGGTTCGGAGCAAGGCCCACATGTTCTGGTGGCTCTACTATGCAAACAACCCAACCCGAGACTTCACAGAGTTACCTCTGGTCATGTGGCTTCAGGTGAGCTTTGGTTAGAGACACCTAAGCATTAATTCTTTCCATCTGTGCCTGGTTCAGTCTATCTGATATTGTGCAGCTCTACAGAAACAGGATTCAAAACTGCCTGGTTCTGAATGCCTCTCCTTGTGAATGAGGTGTTGGGGTTGGGAAAAACAAGGATGATTTAATTCTGCAGTTGTGGGGTGTCCTCAACTGCTCATCTTCCATCAAGTTCAAGTGCAATAACAGAGGTTGTTCTTACCTTTCATACAACAGTAGTGATTTTTGTGTATTGTAGTTTCACAGCTCCTTTCCTGGAGGGTTTGAAGTGAAAACAGTGTTCAGAGACAGAGAGTAGATAAAATAATCAGAGATTTAGGATGATTGCTAAATGGAAGCAATCCCAGTTTAATAAAAGTGGTGGTGTGTTCTCCACAGTACATTTCAGAAGTTAATGTTGAGTCGAATCACTTGAGGACTTGTTCTTATTTTTTCTGGGTTATTTCATCAGAGTGAAACCCATAAGTTCTACATGGTGATTAAGCTAATGACTTGCAAAGCCCCAGTTAGCAGATAGGTTAACTTTTGCACTCCATATTCAGGAAATGAGGTTTTGAAACTGTGGTCACATAGCAGGCAGCTTTTACCAGAAGCTCTCACAAGTCAGTGACTGCTTCTCTGTGAATTCTTGTTTCCAGAAATGGCATGTGTGTGCATAACCCATGACCATGAGGAACAGAGCCTGCTCTGCAAATTAGCATGTAGTGCAAAAGCCATTTGTAAAAATTTACAATCTGTCATTCTACTTACTGGCTGCCTTGTATTTTTCTTCCATCTGTCCTGTCTATGCCATGCTGCCTTTTAATATCTTTGTCTTTGGTATTTCCCTGCAGGGAGGTCCAGGATCTTCAGGCTGTGGATATGGGAATTTTGAAGAGATTGGTCCATTAGACAAAACATTGAAACCAAGAAATACAACCTGGGTACAGTAGAGAGTTCAGCTTCTAACCACTAATTACAAATGTTTGTTTGCTTGTGTAAGCAGGTGATCATTATGGAAAAAAACACGGAACAGTTTTTCATTTAAAGTTCAGTAGAACTGTAATATTTCAGGTTAAAATATTGTGGTTAATAAATTAGCTTATAGGAATAGCCTTGTTTAGAACTGAGGGGTAGGCATATTAATTTGATGAAATATGTCTGGTCTTCCATGAAGTGGTGACATGCAGATGTCTGGGAAACAGAGAGCAGGCAAACTGTAGAAAGTTATTTCAGATCACAACTTCATTGTGTGCAGTCACAGAGCCTTTTCTGGGTGGCTGGCAGTGTAAAACCTATGGCTTGTAATTACAGGTCCAGTATGGCCTTCAAGGGAAAACAAATTACAGCTGCCTGTGAAGGTGGAAGTTTAATTAGTGCAATATATTTGTGCTCTGAGCTACCAATAGTCTGAAGTATTCCAGAGTTCCCTAGGTGACCTGCCCCTGGACCACTGGGGCTTTTTGGGTGTATTTCTGGTTACAGGCTGGGCTAATTGAAGGACTTTATGTTGCACCTAATTTTTCTGCAAGTTTTTTCAGGTCCAGGGATTTGCTGGCTCAGTTAACCATTTGTGCCATCAAAACTAAGGGTTTTTACTGGTGCTGAACTGAGGTTTTCTACAAACCTTCTTTCTGCTTCTACAGTTGCAGGCAGCCAGTATCTTGTTTGTGGATAATCCTGTGGGCACTGGATTCAGTTATGTGGATGATTGTAGCTTGTTTGCCCAAAACCTTACCACAGTAGTGTCTGATATGATGGTTTTTCTTGGAGAATTCTTCAAGTGTAGACCCGAGTTCCAGGTAAGTGAATTGAATTCTTGTTTATTGTTGTATTTTTCTCTGCTTTTAAATAGAATTCAAAAATAATTAGGGAACAGACTTCCAGATGAGCAGTATTTTGCTGTTAGGTAGTGTTTGGTGCAGGTAAAACCACTGTCTGTTATTTCCAAATTTCAGAAGTTGTATCTTGATTTTGGGGCTGGTTAGATAAGCACTGGGGTGGATTATTGTCTGTTGAGTGATCTGAGCAGCATGTATAGGATCACAGCTACTTATAGTTCCAAAATACTTCAGAACCAACCCCAGCAAATCACCAGGACATTATGGAAACCTCATGTGCTGCTTAAAATAAGGCAAACATGAAATGTTTGATGGTGAGAAGTGAACAGCCAGTGCCTGGGTCCTGTGGGATGTGGGAGATGGATGGAGGTGCCTTCTGCCCTCTGCCCAACAAGTTCCTTGTGTGGCTTTTCTCTCCCCAGACCATCCCATTCTACATCTTTTCTGAATCTTATGGAGGTAAAATGGCTGCTGGGGTTGCCTTAGAGCTGCACAAGGTGAGTCCATGGAGGATATAGTTCACTTTTCACTTTAAATTGTGGAGTTCTACCAGTACTTTTGTTTTCTGGAATACACTGTCCCTATTGCCTAATTCACAGTGCTACTTACTTTTTCACTCTAGAGTCATGAATATCTAACTAAAATTTGAATCTTGATTTGGCGTTTTATTTTGTTTTTCCTCTTATTCACAAAGGCTGTTCAAAAAGGGACTGTAAAGTGCAATTTTATGGGGACTGCTCTTGGAGACTCCTGGATTTCTCCTTTGGGTATGTTTAAACTCCTCAGACTGTGGATGATTTGTTGTTGTTACTTTATTTTGTTGGGTGTTGTAATCATTCCATGAGTGCCTAAAGTCAAAAAGGCCATCCCTGCCTTAAGTGAATTAACTCTCTAGTGAGTCTGGTAAATCAAAAAGAAGTCCTGAGCCTTGCAAGCTCTCTTTAGGATGTGTCTAGGTTAGGAAAAGTCAGAGAGCAAAGTCAGTGAGGAGCACACTTGCATATGAAGTGCAGGGGTGGTGAAATGTCCCTACACACCTCCACAGCCTCTGAGGTGTTTTGTAAGAGTCCTGTGCTTTAATGTGGCCACCAGATGACTCACAAGGCTGCAAGTGAGGTTTGTGTCTGGTGGAGGACAAAAAGCAGATTAAAAGGTCTTTCAGTGGGATTGGCAAAGGCAGGTTTCACAGATTCCCTGCAGCACAGGACAATACCAGGCAAGCTCTTATCTGTCTGCCATCAGCTGATCCTTGAGAATTTACAAACAAAGGTTTGTAAAGAAGATTTGTTTTATAGCTCAGTTGTTGCCTTGTGACTTTTGAAACAGATCAGTTTAGATAATTCCCATTCTCCTGTTAGAGCTCTGCCCATCTTCTGGCAATGTGCTGCAGTGCTGGGGGGAGAACATTTTGGTAAAAACGTGTTGGTTGCTTTAAATTAATTTCACTGGTTAACTCATAGGGGGCTAATGATGTTACAGGATTTGTAAAGAACCTGCTCTGTGGTACATAACCTTAGGGTTAAACAGAGCTGACTGTACCCTTTTACTGATTAATTCATCTCCATTTATTTTTCTCATAAATATTGTTGCCCCAGTAAAGGAAAAGTAAGTTAAATCTTATGTTAATGATTGATTGTCAGTTTGAAATCTGTTCCATTTGTTTAGACTCTGTGCTGTCCTGGGGGCCCTACCTTTACAGCACTGTAAGTACCTTAAACTCCTGGTTCCCACCTGATCCCTTGTGCTGCCACACAGTACAAATGGGTGTTGAATTTTAAGATTACCTCTTGGCCTGAATAAAACCTCGAAAGCATGGAGGCTGTTAGCAGTAAATGGATGTGGAATTTTAATGGAAACTGTCCTTTGTGTTTGTCTTCCAGTCTCTCCTGGACGATAATGGTCTAGCAGAGGTGACTGCTGTTGCCAAAGAAATAATGGATGCAATAAATAAAAATGAATATGGGCTGGCTACTGAGCTCTGGGGCAAGGCTGAAAGTGTCATTGAAGAGGTGAGATCTTTGACTAACATTAAGAACTAACTGCTGCCTGGGGAAGGCACATGATTTCAAGTTATCCTTTCTATGAGTGCTGAGCTGGCATGAATTCTCCACCCCTCTGCCCAGTTGTTTTTGCCAGGATTTGTTTTATCCCAGTGCTGATACAAAGGAGTGTTTGCTATGCCCTGCTGGGTGAGTGACAGAGAAAGTGGGCAGGACAGCCCTTGTGGTCTTCCAGTATTGCAGAGTTTTCAGCATACAACTAGTCCTCT
This sequence comes from Argya squamiceps, assembly GCA_037834095.1. NCBI lineage: Eukaryota > Metazoa > Chordata > Aves > Passeriformes > Leiothrichidae > Argya > Argya squamiceps. Next base: position 4,227,185 of record JBBMKD010000054.1, on the reverse strand, counting down.
TGGTTTCCACAGTTTCAAATTAAATAAACTGTATCTCCTGGAAAGCTTTGAATGTTGAAAACTGCATCCAGCAAGACACAAATTTGAAATGCACACATCTCTATTTGAAGAACTACAGCAGGTGCACAGGGTGGAAAGGAACCTCAGCTTATGGCCTGTTACTGTGGGTCACTGCATCTCATTACTTAGAAAGTTCCAGCATGAAAGTTTGGTAAAGTTTTGCTTTTGTTTCTCCTGTTAAAAGGTTGCTCCAAAATCTCATTCTTACATCTCATTCTTTAGTACATGGAAGGCTCTGGCTTCTTTGGACAGAAAGGCTAATCTGGAGTCACTTCGTTGTTGTTGTTGTTGTGGTTTGGTGTTGTGGTTTGTCACCTCAGGACATTTGGTTTGGTTTGTTTTTGGGTTTTTTTGTTTCATAACTGGCAGTGCCTTGCACATAGTTGGTTTCACTTCTTGCTGTTTGGAAGGAGCTTTTGGTTCCTGATTTACTTTTCAAATCTACTTGTGATGGTTGTGATGGTGCTGGCAGGTGAAGGCACTGCAGCTCCTCTGGGGTTGCTGTTGTGAGCTGATTTCTGACCTGAGCAGCAGAACTTTAAAAACTCAAAAATCAAGTAAAGCAGGACTTGAAGAACCTGTAGTAACTTCTGTAATGGCAGCACTGCTCACATTTGTCCTTGGATGCAGGCAGTCTCTGTCAGCTGCATCACAGCTGCCAGTCTGCAATGCTTGGGCACATCCAGCTGTCAGCAGCTCCAGAAGAGGGTGGCTCATGCCCATCACCATGTTTTTGAGGAAGCATTTTAGATTTTGGGGGATTGTAGGTTGGAAGGATGTTGACTGAGAGCAGCACCAGACCAGACCTGGCAGTAGGGGCTGCCTGGAGGCATCACCTGGCACTGCAGCTCTGTCTGAGTAATGCAGGGTAGGACTTCCTGTGGTTTCAAATCTGCTTCACAGAAGTAAATAACACCTCTGGTGTGAGCCATGTGTGAACAATACAGGCTTGAGGAATCTCTTTCCCACTTCCCAAAGCAAATGCAGAACTGAACTTTTTACACAAGTATCTTCCTGGTGTGCAGGTCAAGTGACAGGTCACAGGGTCCTTTATTTAGGATTTACTTATCTTTTTTTTTTTTCTTTTCTTTTCAGGAAAGACTGTTCTTCGTCTCTGAGAAATGTTTTTATTAGTGTTACTGAAATTATCTTGTGTTTTCAGAACACAGACAATGTGAACTTTTATAACATCTTGACTAAGGAGGTTCCAGAAGTGAAATCAGATGGACAAGAAAATCTCCATCTCAGTAAGTTGTATTTAAAACTTCAACTTCTGAGGCTCTGTGTTTCAATTCACACACCTTCAACTCTGACAGTGGAAAGAGCCTCAGTGTAGCACATCCTCCAAATGGATGTTGGTATTCTCCTGAGCAGAACTTGTTTGCTGTTGCACAGACACAGATAGGAATGTGGAACAGCCCTATGGATGACACCTCCACCTATACATCCTGCACAAATTACAGCAAGGAAGCAGTCAGTATAATTGCAACATCATTTTATGACCTTTAAGTTGCTTCCTCTTACTGTCTTTCATTTCTGTCTTTAAGACAGGACACAAAAGTGTCATCAGCATAAACAGCCTGATTAAATTCTTGCTCCATGATTTTTGTGCAGTGATGTGAAAACCACACGCGTAGAGTTTCTTTCAAGTTCTTTTTCTGTTGGCTTCGTAAGGGAAGGTGAAATTAAATCCTGAAAGTAAAACATTGCAGCTCAAAAATAACTGATTGTTGAGAAGAGCCAGGTGATTAAAGCAGAAGTTGATGCCCAGAAAAAGTGCAGTGTCAGCCAAAAGTATGAATGGATGGCTTCTTCCTGTATCATCCTGCCCTAAATAAGGGTTGACTTCAATAGTTCCTAGTAAAAGCAAGCAAATCTCTCTCTGTGGTGTTGCATTTTCATTAGAAAAGGGTTTGTTGGCCATGATTGCCACTGAAGGTTGTTACCTGTGCAGGGTGTGTCCTAAACACGCTGACCAAAGTGTGTTCTCTGTTCTCAGTGCAGCTTTACCAGCGCCACGTGGGGAGAACCCGGCAGAGCAGCCTGGAGCAGCTGATGAATGGGCCCATCAGAAAGAAGCTGATGATCATTCCTGACTGTGTCAAGTGGGGAGGTACTTTCCTGTCTGCCAGTGTGCACCTGTTGCTTACAGTTTTGCATCCTGTAGGAAAATACAGCTGGTCACATGCAGTTGTTGTTGTCCACGGGGTAAGGAGGGGATTTGTTCTCAGAAATGAAGATGTTGTGGGGCAGGCCTGTGGCAGCAGGTGTGGTTCTGGTTCTGATTCTGCTGCTTGTATCTATCCTTAGCCAAGTAACTAAAAATGTAAGGGGAGGGAGGAAGATTCTCTGTATTTCAGGAACTGGTTTTTGTGTTTCATGAATCTTGCTGGAATTCCTGTCAGCTTTTCTCTGCCAGGAGTCTGGTGTCATGTAGTGATGCATCTTATGGAGGAGGGGGTGTAAAACAGGCTTAAAAGGTTGATGTCAGCACGCTGTGCATGTAAATAGGAGCCAGAAAGTACAGCACTGTCCATGAGCTCCAGTGGGAGCACAGCTGCTGTCTGGTCCTCCTGTTCCTCAAATTGATAAATCACTGGTGCCACTTTGGGCTAGGACTGTTCTTTGTGCAGCTGTGAACTCCATCTGAGAGCCTTTAGCCCATGCTTCTGTCCCAGCGTGGGGATGACATCCTTCATCACTTAAAACTTGCCTTTCTGGTCCCAACCAGGTCAGTCCAGACAGGTGTTTGAGAACATGGCTGAGGACTTCATGAAACCTGTCATCGATATTGTTGATCAGCTTTTGGCAGCCAATGTCAATGTTACAGTCTACAATGGGCAGCTGGACCTCATTGTTGACACCATAGGTGAGGAACTCCTTGACTGGGGATGGAAATAGAGCATGTGATGAGAAGAATGTGGAGTTTTCAGTACCAATATACTGAAAAAATTCTCCAATCTCCTGTGCAAACCTCCTATCTAACCAGCAGTGCTTAAATACTGCAGTCATAAATGAGCAGCACTTAAGATGTTTTGCTTATATCCCTCTGAGAGAGGCAAATCCTTTACCTCCATTATACTGTTGAGAAATGGATCTGCAACATCAGTAATTGCTTGTTTCAGTGAAGCTAATAATTCACTTAATCCTCCTGGATAGGCACATAGATGTGTATGAGTGTATGCTCATTCATAGGCAAAGAATGGTGGTAATTAATGAGGGAGGGTGCAGTTGGAAGTCTGATCACACCTGCCCTCAGTGTAGGCTCCTGCACACCTTGGGCTTTGTTTGTTGCTTGCAAGGTGCTGCTTTGGTCCAGGGGCAGTTTGGGAGCCAGGCCAAGTGCTGCTGGAAGGCCTCACAGGGCTGCTGTGCTCCCTTCCACTGGGCTTTTCTCACTGAGTTAAAGAATCTGCAGTCACAGACTCCACAAACACCTCCCTTTGTTGTGAAAGGCTTTATTCCTTGTATGTCTCTGTCCAATTAGATATTCAGATATCCTTCCTGAAAAACACAGCAATCAATAAATCCAGGAAACACAGTGTTTAGGCTGTCAAAACAGATTGGCAGTTAGTGGTCCTCCAGTTTATCACATTTTGGTCTCAGATTGAGCTGTAGTTAACATGTAAATTCTTTCAGCAGTTCTCAGGTCAGGCTAAAGCTTTTTCCTTCTTGGAGTCCTGGAATTGGTCTTGTTGCTGTCTTGACCTCCACCTTCTCTAGCAGCACCTGGAAAGAGAAAGCCTTTCCAGTCTCCCCTCCATGAGTGTCTAACAAACACAGAAATAGTGCCTCTTCTGATTTCCAGGAGAGGGCCTTGGTATGGCTGATCCTTTTCCATGGCAGGACATTCAAGGTGTTTGAGGTGCAAAGTGAGATATGTTGGGATTTCTAGGGCTGCAGAGCCTCCAAGAAGCACGTGTTCAACTTGTACAACCCTAAATCCCTTTCATACACACCTTCACTGTTTACTTATTCCCTTCTCCCCTCCATTGGTTTGTTTCAGTTTGTCCTGAATTTTCCTAGGCATAAAATATTGTTTTTAGGATCTGAGCACACAGGCTCTGTGCTAACTCTGCTGTACTGGTATCCAGTACAGGGAGTGTCCAGCTGACCTGGACTCCCAGGCTGCTGTGGCAGCAAGGATCAATAATTTCCAGGTATTGGTAATCAGTGCTGTCTCTTATCTCCAACAGGCCAGGAGGCATGGATCAGGAAACTGAAGTGGCCTGATCTGGAGCAGTTCAGCCAGAAAAGGTGGAAGGCACTGTATGTGTCTCCAGAATCCACAGAGACAGCTGCTTTCCACAAGGCCTATAAGAACTTGGCTTTCTTCTGGATTCTCAAGGCTGGGCACATGGTAAATAATCAAGTCCTTGGGGGTGGAATCAGCAAGAAGACTGAGGATGTGTGTGTAGCTGCTGTCTGCTTCCTTGTAGCAGCTGCTTATCCTGTGCTGTTCTCTGTGCTAGGTACCAGCTGACCAAGGAGAGATGGCACTGAAGATGCTCAGGATGGTGACCCAGCAGCAGCCCTAGGGGAGGGGAGGTCAGCTGGTCTGGCTCCCTGCCCAGCCCCAGGGCTCTGGAGGAGTGTAAATCCAGGATCCAAAGCCAAAGGAGGCACAGTGGCTGTTTGGACACACAGCCTCCCTCACCTTGCTGATACTGTGCACAAGTGCTGGTGGAAAGGCATTTCTCTCTTTGAATGAGGGTTTGCTTTTGAATTATTAAGCTGTGATTTGCTGCCTTAACACTGCTCATAAATGACTCTTGCAGAAGGAAGTCCCCTGTCATAAAGAACAAGCCCTGGACTTTGCCTTGGAAGGATTTTGTGCTCTTGCCCTTCCCTGAATGCTCCCTTGTCTGTTTGCACACCAAGAGTAAAACTGATTTGACTTGGTTTGCTTTGTGTTCCTCTGGGAGGGCTAACCTGCTTCATGAGGCTGTGGAATGTTCCTTTGTCCTCAGGCTTCTCCTTGAGTCACCTGGCTGGATTACAAACTGAGGACATGGAAATGCCAGGGCAGAGGACCTGCCCTAGGGGAATCACAGCCCATCTCATCCTGCTGAGATGCCTGAAGTAGGATCCAGGATTCTTCACACTTCCTGTGCTACGGAGAGAGAAGAACATCCCACAGAGGAGGATTTGACCCTTTTTCATCTGACCATTTGTTTATTTCCATTCTAAATGCTTGCTGCTCAAACTTTGCCTTTATCCTCAACACCTAAAGCACAGCCAGCAGGAATTCCTGCTTTTCTGTATGCTGAAGCAGAAGACCTGTTAATACCCTCTTGTACCAAAGAGTCCCAACAGACAGAAGCCTCTTAAAGCCTTCTGGGTTTAGCCAGAAGGAAAGGAGCATTATTTGAGCAATAACAGCATAATTCTTAAGGATTGTAGGAGTGTTTAAAAGAAAGATACACAAAATCTTGATCCATGTCTTCTAGAAATTTTTTTAAGTCTGCAGAGAACTCTTATTTTGAAACTTTTTTTTTTTTTTGATAATACATAGTCCAGAAGAGACTTGGTCAGACATCCTTTGACTTTGGCTGTTGAGCAGGAAGTAGTTGCTTTTTACTGGTGTCTGATAGGAGGCACAACAGCTCATTCCAGCTGTCAGAATCCTAAATAAACAGCAACCTCTCACTTACTCCAGCCACTGAAACTGTCATGAAATACCTGATAGCATTGTCTTAGCAAGAACTGAGTTACAATGCAGTGTGAGCACACATGCAATCACCCTGCAGCTGCACTACTGGCACCAAAAAATTCTTTCTTTTTTCATGATCCCTTCCTGTATTGTTGAGAACTTTACCAATGGGAATCCACATTTGGTTTTTTAAACACCTTTTTCAATAAATAGGTCTAATTCATCTCTCTTCAGCATCACATTGATTTCACTGCTTGAAAATGACATCTTTTCTGGTTTGGCTTTTAGAGGAGGTTGCTACCAGTGTGTAAATTTGCATTCTCGGAATATTTTTAAATAATTTGCTTAGCAAATCAGTATGTTTTTGCCTGGATAATCTGCTGGTTTGGGCTGGGATAGAGTTAATTTTCTTCCTAGTAGATAGTGTGGGCTATGTTTTGGATTTGTGCTGGAGATGCTGATAGCACAGCGTTCAGATGTGGCTGAGCAGTTCTGACAAGGCCTTTTCTGCCAGGACAGCTGGCCCTGACTGACCCAAGGGATGTCCCAGGCCAGCTGGGTCATGCCCAGCTGGGGGACAAGAAGGAAGGGGTGACATTGGGGGTGATGCTTCCTTGGTGACAGCTGCACACCTGCCTGTTCATGGGAAGTGGTGAAAGAATTCCTTGTTTTGATTTGCTTGTTGCCTATTAAACTGTCTTTATTTCAACACAAGTTTTCTCCCTTTTACCCTTCAGTCTCTCCCCCACCTCTCTCAGGTAAGTGGGCAGCTCTGTGATGTTTGTTTGCTGGCTGGGGTTAGACCATGACAGCAGTTTGAGCTGGCTGTTCCTCAGCCCTGTTATATACAATATTCTGCATTAATCCTAAATTCATACAATCATAGAGGAGAATAATCGAGAAGATGGTCTCTCCAGAAAGCAACATTCAGTGCTGTTTTCACCCCTCTTTATCACATGGGACATTGATTCAATTGCCATGGGCTGGTGCTCAGTCACAGGCCTGAGGCATCTGTTCCTTTTCCTGCTTGGTTTTAGCTTCAGCAGGTTTTTCTGTTGGCAGAGACAGCTTGTGAGGAAAAAAGATAGTGTCAGGAAGGCTGGTGGTAACGATTTGTTGGTTTTAGGGGCTATGCCAAATCTAAACGTGCTAGAATAAAAACACTTGCCCATGGAAAAAGGCTTTTAACTAGGGTTCATTTAAATGCAAAAACAAAGCAGCAATCAAGCAGTTTGCATCAAGGAAGATTGCTTTTATTCCAGTAAAGGCTTTGTCAGTGGTGTGTCACAGCTCTAGACCATCATGAAGGTGGGTCACCTGGTCGTTCTCCAGCAGATGCTGTAAGAAATCAGTTCCTTTGAAAGGAGTTCAGGTACTCGATGGTCACAGCAATAATGATGCTGCACCTACATCCTCCTGTATAAATACTCCTGTTCTGTCCCTTATCTCCCGTTATCAGCCAGCTTGGCCTCATCTCCCACTGTCTGTCTGGAGACACAAGTGATGACTGATATTACGATCAGTATGGTGTTCATTTGAAGCAGTAAAAGATGACTTTTAACAGTTTATATGCTGTGTTGTGGGTGAGTTGGGCTAAAAAAAAATACACTGGCTGGTGCATCCTCAGTCTGTTACAGCTGCTAGATAATTTTCTAGATGATTTATTTTTTTTAACAAATTGAGGGAAGGAGGGGAAAAAAAAGTCTGGGAATCTGGGGCTTAGGTCTGTTAATGTGATTTCCTTGTTAGAGCCAGAGAGGAATGTCACTTGACAGCCCTCTTTGGGGTAGAAGTTGAGAATAGCTCGACTGCTGCTACTACACTGGGTCTGCTTTTCACAGAGCTGTCCTGGAGCTTTAAACATTTCATTGCTTTCAAGAGGTTGCCAGATGCCATTTTATGTTACAATCTGAGGGAAATGTGCCCAACTGCCTGGAGCTGGTCAGAGAAAAGTGGGCAGGGTCTGTCCTTTCCCTGAGGCAGCAGGAAGGTTTCTGGAATGTACCAAGAAGAGTGGCCTGGCCCCAGGGCATCTGGAGGACGGTGGGATATGGAATAGGGAGAAATCTTGTCCGTTCACCTCGGCTTTGTGTGTTATTCTTGCCAGCCTCGGCAAGTGCCTGCCTTGGGCTGGTGCCGGACGCGCAGTGGAGGGAGCGGCCACTCGGTGGAGCCGGGAGACCTCGGAACGCCCGGGGAGCGCGCTGGCCTCGGCCTCTGCACCCTGCTGCCGTCCCTGCCAACACCAGGGAATGTTCCTCCAGCCTACGGAGTCACAGCGGAATCGGCTTTGTGAACGTGACACGGGATTGTTTGGTTTATGTTTGGTCTTTGTGTAGTATGAGTGTTGTAAGAGGAAACAAATAAGGCATTAATGTGTTTGAATGCAGTGCAGCTGCTCTCTAGCTGGGCTCACCTGACGGAGTTTTGCTCATGCCTGATTCATAATCTGGTAAGAAGGCTGCTGAAATCAAGCAAGAGCATCCAGACTGTGTAAAATCAAACCAGTAAAGCTTCTACAAGGTGAGGTCCTATAACACCTAGGAAATTTCAAAGGAAGGTAGAAAGATGCCTGTAGAAACATTTCTCCAAAATTTCTAAGTTTTGTTAACTTTTTATAACAGAAAATAAAGGCAGTTAAAAAAATCAAGTCTCTTGCTTCTGTTCCAAACTTAATTAAGCTAGTCTTACCATTACCTCTTAAGTAATATTTTTATGTTCTCAGGGGCAAGGGTGTTAATAAACTGATTATTTGTGCTTGTTACCTGTTGTTTATGACATTTAAAGAAAAATGTCCAGCTAATCAAGCACATCTGTTATGTTGTTAATCAGAACAGTCAATGGGAAACCGGATTTGATTCAAAATACAGTAAGACTATGAGAAGCCAAATCTTTAAGGAGGGCTATATTGTGTATACTATAAAGAGAAATAGTATTATGAAGCTGTTGTTAGGGGCTGGGTCTCTGGATATGGCTGGAACACGACCAGAATTGTAGACAGGGCCATCAGCCCTGGGGAGTGCCCTCCTTAGACACTGTTTCTGACACCAGATTACAGTTTGCTATGACTGGAACTGACAGTGATGGAAAAGCACATGATTGTAAAAAACCCTGCAAATGACAGCCATGGCCTGTGGTATGCAATGAAATATTTCCTCTTGAACTATTTATTCATAGCTGGCAAATTTGGTTGCACCACCACTAGTCATAGAAAAAACTAGAGTGGCAGTATGTAAAATACTTATTTCACATAGTTCTTGAGTCAAATGAAGAAGCTGCCAAATATCTCTGATTAAACAAGTAGTTAAATATACCAGTAAGGAAAAGGTGCATGTCGTACCTAGAAGTGGAGGAGCAGGGATGAGCAAGGAGCAATGCCACTGGAAATAAAAAACAACCTCCAGGATTCAGCCCTACAAACTTCACCTTGGCAGAGCAGCTGCCCAGCAAGTGGGTGGCACATGTTTGGTTCACTGTCCTGATTTTACCCCCATGGGACACCCCCAGCTTTAAAATCACAGACCTTTACTGACAGCATCTCTCATCCCAATTCTCCCGTGTTCAGTGCTATCAGATCATCTCCCAGCTGTCAGATATTGGCTCGACACATTCAGCTGTCTGTAATGACAGCTTCTACAACCTCTCCAGCTCTCTTATCAGCTTCATTCCAGTGCTTGCTGGCACTCAGGCTGGCTGTGACAGTTCTTGGACTTCAGCACTAATTCCCCAAACCATAGTGTCTAAACCCAAGTCTTCTTCCCCTGCATCCACCCCTTCCAAATTAGTGCAAGATTGACACAGATTTTAATGCTGACAGTTTTGGTTTAAATCCATGTTGCATTATGTAAACCCCCTTGCATCATCTAGACCAAGTTCCTTCATCTTCCAGCAGAGGATAAAGGAGAGTCAGTGGAAATTAACTGGATTTCATGAAACTGAGCACAACCCCTCTGAGGTGTGGGAACTCCTCCTCTGCTTATGACAAGCAGGATTATTCTTTTTTTCTTTTCCCTACCACAATATTTATTGTGACCCCACTTCTGGGTGTGCACAGCTGCCCACCTGCACACAGAGAGGGGAATCAGAGCAAGGAGTCACTGAGACAGTCTCAGCAAACGAGGTGGGACAGTGACACAGCCGTGCTCTGAGCCTTTGAAGAGGTGGAACTCACTTCAGAGCAGTTAGACTAACAGGAGCTGATTCCACATAGGTGTCTCCTCACAGCTCCAGGGGGTACCAGCTCACAGATTTTTGAATAGGTGTCTCCAAGGGGTGTGCTGAGCTCAATCCTCATATAACCCGAAGAGTTCAAGGGTCTTAAGATAAAAGCTAAACATCCCCACATCTAAAGAATCCTGCTCTAACTAGACAGCTTCAGAGAAGTTTGCTGATCAAATATTCTGGTCCCCTTTTCCCTTTCACATCTCCTCATATCTCTTAAGAAAATCATTGCTTCCCAAGGTTCATATCTGATCTCTGCACTTTGATTTTTTCTTTTTTTCCAGACTGGAAAGACCGTTTAGTACATCAGTGAGGGAAAGGAGAACTCTTCCATATTTTTTTGGTAAAAATAAAGGAAGATCAAAGTGGCAGAGGCTCTGGAATCAGCTCCTTATCTCTCTGAGGGTGGATATGTGGGGAATTGTATTGCTGTCACTGTGTTGTTGATTGACAACTGACTTAGAGGCTACAGGGCTGTCAAGCCAGTCTCTTTCCAAACCCTGAATTTGCACATAAAAGGGATGAGACTCATGCTCAAAGAAATAAAACTTCCTGAGAACACGCTGGTTTCTACAAAATAGATAAATTTGAGCAGCTTGCTCTAATCATGGAATTTTCAGGATTGTTAAGGGCCATATGGACCTCTCACCGCAAGAAGCAAATAAATGGATACTGTCTCGATTCAAAACCTGCTGCACTTACATGGTCATTTTAGTTGGACAGCTTTATCCATCACCTACAGGACGTCACTCAGGGATTGATGGTCACCTGCACTCAGCACCTACAGCAGGAAAGGAGTGCTGGCAGAGGCAGTGAGTGCCTGAGCCTGACTCAGCCAGAGCTCCTTCCTCCCCAGGAGCTGGACCCATCATGCCTGGTCTGAGGCACAGAAACCAGAACCATCCCCGGTCTCCCCTCTGGCAGCTCACTGCTGTGGGCTTCAAAGGCAGTCCAAAACACTCTGGAGAGAAAGAAAAGGAGCAGAGCAGAGAGATCAAATTAAAACCCCGCCATGGAGCACAGCAGGTGCAGGCGGTTTTAACGAGGAATCCTGCAAAGGCGGGGACATCCTCTCGTTACCCGCTCTGTCTGATTAAAGCGGGGGTGGGCAGTGTCAGTGCCCAACCAAGCCCAGCCGCGAGGGGACCCTTCCCACGGCTCTGCCCGCTCGCTCGAGGGCAGCGGAGCGAGTTCCGCTTGTCCTGCTTTGCCTTAATTACCCCTGAACTCTCTATACTCGGCTTTTCCCCTCTAGCCTGGAACCGTTCAGACTTTTTCTAAGAAAAAACATTGCAGTGTGATTAGTGTTTTATCGTCGGACCGAGGTATGGAGCAGTAAAGGGGCTGCAAACGGGTCCGTCCGCTGCCGCAGAGCCCAGGGGGATGCCAGGCCGGCGGCGTCCCGGGCTGCTGCTGTTCTGCTGTCCATCCTGCCTCGCTCCCTGCCCGCTCCCTCGCTCCTCGGGCAGTTTCCCTGCCATCGCTGCTGTTCCCACATCCCGTCCCGCTGTCCCCGGTCCCGCTGTCCCTGGTCTCCCTTTCCCCGGTCCCCGCTGTCCCCCCGGTCTATCTGTCCCCGGTCCCCGCTGTCCCCCCGGTCCCTGTTCCCGGTCTCCGTGTCCCCGGTCCCGCTGTCCCCCCGGTCCCGCTGTCATCGCCGGTCCCTCTATCCCCCCGGTCCCTCTGTTCCCGGTCCCTCTGTTCCCGGTCCCGCTGCCCCGGGTCCCGCTGTCCCCGCGGTCTCCGTGTCCTCAGTCCCGCTGTCGCCCCGGTCCCTCTATATCCCCGGTCTCTCTGTCCCCGGTCCCTCTGTCCCCGCTGTCCCCCCGGTCCCGCTGTCCCCCCGGTCTCTGTCCCCAGTCCCGCCCGGCCCCGCCGGGGCCTCCCTGCTGCCCGCGGCGCCCCCTGGCGGCGGCCGCGCCTCCATCAGC